>JARUKP010000729.1:0-10753 GCA_029874955.1 Octopus insularis | reverse complement strand
CTGAATTGTCCTGAGAACTACGTTAATGGTATGCATGTCTGTGGAGTACTCAGCCACTTGTGAGTTAATTTTATCCTTGTGTAGTAATGAAAAGTGAAAGTGACATCTAATATTTGCCGTAGCTATTTGTCTTTGATTTAACAATGTGTCTATGTATCTATGTATCAACTTTTCTGTTGATCTGTGTATCTACTTTTCTTGCGATGTATGTATCAGTCTACTCTGAAAATACTGATAATAAATATAAAATAGCAATATTATATAATCTAATACCATAACCAAATCAGTAGAACATCAGACTAAATGTATTCCATTTTTCACTCTTGCCGCTCTTAATTCTGATTTCAAATGTTGTCAAGATTGAACTTGCCTTACATACCTTTTAACCTTCTTGAGTTGTCAAAATAAGAACCAATGATAATATACTGATTTCATGCAATCAGTTATAATCCCTTACTCCTCTTTTAATAATTTGTTTTCTGGTTAATATCATCATCTTCATCATCATCATGAAGAACAAAGTAAGCTGACAAGATCATTAGAGCATTGGACAAAATGTTTTGCAGTATCTCTTCTGAAATTTTACATTTTGAGTTCAAATCCACCTAAAGTCAACTTTGCCTTTTATCCTTTTGGACTTAATAAAATAAAGTACCAATCAAGGACTGGGGTTGATGGTATTGACTTAATTTCCTCTCCTCAAAATTAATGGTTTGGTGCCTAAATTAGAAACCATTGTCATTAGCAACAAAGTGGCGAGCTGGCAGAATTGTTAGTGTGTTGGAATAAAATGCTTTTTGGTATTCATTCAGGCTCTTTATGTTCCAAATTCAAATCCCACCAAAGTCAACCTTGCTTTTCATCCTTTCAGACTTGATAAAATAAACTATTAATCAAGTTTTAGGGTCAAATGGTGTTGATTACTCCCTCCCACCACTCAAAATTTCTGACTTTGTACCTAAATTAAAATCATCATCATTATTATCATTATTTATCAATGAGAAGCACAATGGCTTCAAGTTTCAGGAACATTGACCACATGGTTTTGAACCAAAGTCTACATTTGTTTGTTGTTCTGATTGAACAGATCTCTGACCAAAGGTATTCTTGCCTTAACTATTCTTTTAAAGCTTATTTTGGACACCATTATCTTATATGTTTTATTTTCTTTTTAACAGCAAAGAGTAATTTGAGATAATATATCTGCTATTTCCAGCAGGTTGAGCAACCACATAGGAGCTTTATTGACACAGGATATATACTGCAGTGATTTCAATTTTATTAATCCCCTCCTTTACAAATTTGTGGTCTTTAGCCATTATAAGAAATTATTGGACTGGTAGAAATGACAGTGACAGATGAAAGGGTTTTGCAATATTTTGGGTGGCGTTTCTTTATGTTTTGAATTCAAAACCTCTTAACCCTTTCATTACCAACCCGACTGAAACTGGCTCTAAGTACAAATGTCTTGTTTTCAAAAGTTCTAAATTAAAATCTTCCACCAAACCTTTGTCACAATTCATGTTCCTAACATTAGCTTAATGATAACTAAGTAATTTTACTAAATTATTTGTTATATTTAAAGTAATTGAAAGAAACACAGAACATCTCAAAATAAATATAATAATGAAAGGGTTACGGTCAAGATTTTTTTCCATTCTTCCAAATTTGATACATAAATTGCTAGTCAAGTACTGGGTTTGTTTTCTACTGTACCTCACTCTCCATAAAATTTTGTGGCATCCTGCCTATATTAGAAACCTTTATTATTTTTATTATTATTATTATTATTATTATTATTATTTGATCAACAGGATCAATAAAGTGGCAGTTAAAGGCTTAATATTATTTTGTTGCATCTCTTTTATGTTCTGAATTCAAATCTCTCTGGAATAGACTTTATTTCTCACCCTTCTGTTATTGATTAATTAGGTACTGGTCAAGTGCTTGTTTGATTTAAAACATTGTACCCCTTTCTCTAGATTTGTCACCTTCTGTCTGTTAGAGTTCATCATCATCTTCCATCATCATTTCCCTTATTATTATTAAGACTGCAAACTGGTAGATCATTTGTGGGTTGGACATTTCTGACTCTTTAAGTTCTTTGTTCAATTCACACTTTGGTCAATTTTATCATTCACCCTTTTAAGGTTGTTCAAATTAAGTACCAATCAAGTACTGGGCTTACTGTAGTTGACTAACCCCATCCCCTAAAATTGCTGGCTTTGTGCAAAAATTAGAAAGAGGCTAGCTGGCAGAATCATTAGTGTGTTGAACAAAAGGCTTAGCAGCATTTCTTCCAGCTTTATGTTCTGAGTTCAAATACTACCAAGGTCAACTTTACCTTTCAGCCTCTTAGGATCAATAAAATAAAGTACCAGTCAAGTACTGTGATTGATGAAATTGACTAAATCCACTTCTCTTAAAATTACTGGCCTTGTGTCAAAATTTAAAAACAACAGCAACTACTACTACTACTGAAAAATTTTTCTTTTTTTCCTTCTATTGTAGTAGCCATGTAACATTCGGCCTGATGAGTAAAAACCAGATGCAACAAGCCTCTCATATTCACGTTGTTAGCAAAGATTTGTATATCCAAGGAGCCATTCGTAAACCTGTTGTTCATGGTGTCTTGGATCACAGAATGGTAAATGGAAACTTAATTTTTCTTTTCCCACTCAAGCAATTGGATAATGAAATATTTAAATTTGGTCAGCCAAAAAATATATATTGGTACTTGTACACATTTCTAGATGTTGACTACTGCAACGGTAGGGAATCTCTATCAACTTGATTTCGTTCTTTTTAAATTTGAGTGTGTGTTTGTGTATGTATCTTTTATCTATTACTTGTTTCAGCCATTAGACTGTGGCCATACTGGGGCACTGCCTTGAGGAATTTTAGTTGAATGAATCGACCCAGTACTTATTTTTAAAGTACTGGCACTTATTCTATCAGTCTCTTTTGCTGAATTACTAAGTTATGGGGATGTAAACACACCAACACTGGTTGTTAAGTGGTGGGCGGGGAGACAAACATGCACACACGTGCTTACATATATGATGGGCTTCTTTCAGTTTCAGTCTACTAAATCCACTACTGCAGCCTCTAACCCTAACCCTATAGCCTTGGGCTTTTTTTGGCCCAAGGCCCAAAGCTATAGCAGGAGATACATGTCCAAGGTACCATGCAATAGGATTGAACCCAGAACCATGTGATTGGGAAGCAAACTTCTTGCCACACAACCATATCTGCACCTAAATAAGACTGTGTTTTGATATATGTATTTGTGTATGAGCTTGTGTTTGTATTTGTATGTTTGTGTGTGTGTGTGTGTGTGTGTGTGTAATCTCCACCTTGATGATGCATGTTTCATGAGTTTGCAATAGAATGGATATTCTACACCAGCTCATCATATACAGTACAGAAGCATAACAGCCGAATAGATACAATAATTATGAACTCAAATCAAGTGAAGATATCATGCTGTATTTTCTGGCAGGATACTTTTGTACATTAAATAAGTTTACCTACTTGTTAGACATAAGTAACAAATTTTCTGGGTGTATTAACAATAAAAAGGCATTTTTCCTTGGATGAAATTCATCTCCCATCTGCTTCACAACATGAAACCATAGCCAAGCCCTATCACTGCAAATCTCATCTGGGTTTACTTTACATTACCCATTGTGATGTGTATGGATGAGGACAACTGCATAAAGAAGTGCTGATCTCCAACTGTGGAGGGAACCTGTTGAAGAGGTAGACCTAGGAAGACATGGGATGAGGTGATGAAACATGATCTTTGGATGTTGATTATCGTGGCGGCAATGACAAGTGATTGAGGTCTTTGGCAATTTGCTGTGTTTCAAAGAACTGGTCCCATATGGCTAAAGACTGGTCTTAGATCTGCTTTACCCTGTGGACAACCTTTTAGACTGTGGTTTTTCCATTTTATTAAGTTTCTCCCTTTTCTTCAGAATCAATATTGAAATGGTATTGAAGTGATTGAGAATTACTTGTGACCATTCTTTGAGTTGTGATTGTTATAAAGTTGGTGTTTTAAAGAAAAAATAACAAATAATTTATATTAACCTTAGGGTACCAGTGAGCGAGACAGCAACTGCGAGACATGTGGAAAATGTTTGGCTGATTGCACAGGTCACTTTGGTTACATTGATTTGGAACTCCCTGTCTTTCATATTGGATACTTTAGATCCATCATCACTATTTTGCAAATGATTTGTAAAGTAAGTATATTTTATTGTCCTTTATTAGTCTCCACTGATTGATTGTTAATTTTAAAGGTTTATATTTTCACAGAAGAATTTTTATGTTCAAATTATATTTTCATTTTATTTTTTCGAAAGTTCAAATTTATAGCTACATATTTCAAACATCACATTGCTGGTGGAGAGAGTCTGAAATTGATATTCAAACATGAATTAAAATTTGATAAACAAGCAAACTATTTTATTGATTCAAATTTAAATCAATTAGTTATTTTTTTAAAAATCAAATTAAATTTTTTACTTCTTTTGCTATAGAAGAAAGGGCACGCATGTAAGAGAGAAAGAGAGAGAGAGAGAGAGAGAGAGAGAGAGAGATGTATATTGCAGTGAATAAAAACAAGCTTTGTGACTAATATGTGTGCTTGAATCTTTGATGTTAAAAGCATCTTCAACACCTCATTTTGATTAAAAAATATATCAAAAATTGGAATTTATAAGAATTTTCTAGACATTTTAGATGTTAATAATTACTTTCTATCAATGGAAGTTACATACTCCAAACTAATCAATAACCAGCTTCCTTTATTATAGTATAGATACTTGTTTAAGTTGAGCAAACTTAAAACTTATTTCAGGTAATGAAAGTCATGGAGAGCATTATAGCCCAACTAATTAGGGAGAGAGTCAGTCTAGATGAGATGCAGTTTAGGTTTGTGTCAGGGAAAAACACCACTGATGCTATATTTCTGGCAAGACAGCTGCAGGAGAAATACTTAGCCAAAGATAAACCTCTGTACCTGGCTTTCGTTGACATAGAGAAAGCCTTTGACAGGGTCTCCCAATCCCTTATCTGGTGGTCAGTGCAGAAATTAGGGATAGATGAGGAAAAGTTTCAGGTGTGGAAGTAAGGATTAGAATCGAAAGGCCCTAGAGTTAATCCAGCTAAAACCAAAGTCTTAATAAGTAGGAAAGCAGACAGACCACAAATCCCTTCAAGAAGATGGCCCTGCTCGATCTGTAGAAAAGGCATAGGTAGAAACTCCATGGTGCAGCAATATCAAAGGAAGGCTAACTGGGAAGATAGTTTTTGTGTGTGGCAAATGCTCAGGGGCGTTAGGAAGGGCATCCAGCTGTAGAAGCATTACCAGATTGTATTGGAGCTTGGTGTAGCTTCCTGGCTTGCCAGCCCTCAGTCAAACTGTCGAACCCATGCCAGCATGGAAAGCGGATGTTAAACAACGATGATGATGATGATAATGATAAAATTAAACCATTCCTTCAAAATTTCTTGTTAATTTATGTTCCAAACACCACCTTAATAATAAAATTATTTTACTAAATTCCTTATTATTTTCAAAGTTAATTGAAACAAAGATGGAGTATTTCAACTGAAATATAACAAAAGTGTTAATTATTGACAATATTTCTGAGCATCAATCTATGTCAATAGAGTGCCAGTCTAATAGGTAAAAGTTTGATTATTCATGTTCAGTCACTTGTTTGGTTCTTCCAAAAAATGGTTCTTAACATAAAATGGCTTTGTCTTTCTAACTATAAAAACATACTGCGAAATAGTGAATCTTTACACTGCAACCAATATAAGTCTAGTATTATTCATGAATATGGTGTTAACTCAGAGTTCATCTCTTTCTCTGAGTTTAAGCTGGAAGTTAATTTACCCTGAGTACATTACATAAAAATAAATATTTACACTTGTGTCCCAACAGCTCAGGATTATACTGGAAGGCCATTTGAGAAATTGATTTAGCTGTGTAGGTTGTATCACTAGTTACAGCTAATAAACTTAAAAGTGTAGTTAAGAAATTGCGTTTCGCAGTCACATAGTTTCAGGTTTATTCCCACTGCATGACATCATGGGTAAGTGGTTAGTGTCCTCTTCTATAACCTCATGCTGACCAATGTCTTGTGAGTGAAATTAGTAGATGGAAACCATGTAAAAGCTCATCATGTATTATCATTATCATCATTATCAAATAATGATGATGATGATTTTAAGGTCCACTTAACCATGCTTATATGGATCAGATGAAATTCATTGGGGTAAATTTTCTACAGCTGGTAGCCCTTCTTGCTGCTAATCTTCACCTGTTTCCAAATAAAGTGATGTTTCTCCTAGTCCTTTGACTGCACAGTGGCCAGACGTATTTCCATGGAGTATTGCAGATGAATAACACCATTTGTATGGTGGTGACATTCATTTACAACTGACATGTCATGTCAAGACAAGGGACATAAACAAAAGCGCACACACATATGAGAGGCTTCTTTTAGTTTCCATCTACCACATCTACTCAGAAGGATTTGATCAGTTTGTGGCTAAAGTAGAAGACACTTACCCATGGTGCTGCACTGTGAAATTGAATGCAAAACCATGTGGTTACAAAGCAAACTTCTTACCAACACAACCATACTTATGTCTGCTTTTGTCCCCCATCCCTTCTCTGTATCCCCTCCCCTATCCATTCTACTGGGTCCCTTCCCTGAGCCACTTCCTATTCACATCCCTATATATTATCATTTTTACCATCGTCTATCCCAACCTCTATTTTATCCATCTCTCAATGACTATCTCATATCCTCCTTCTTATGCAAGGAGTTCTTGTGAGTTACAAGGCAACTTCTAGTGATGATGTCACAAAAAAAAAAAGAAAAAAGAATCATCCAGTACACTCTGTAAAGTGGTTGGTGTTACAACACTATATTACATATGCTCATGGTAACATATGAAGGTGGTAGTGGTGGGGTTACTAAAAAAACAAAAGATCTATGAACCTTTTAGAGACTAAGCCTACTGTAGCTTTCATATTAAGAAAATATATGTTGGACCTATTTATAGAAGATACAGAAAAGAATAAAGATTAATTATTTAAAATTCTGAAAAATGTCCTAAAATGATAAATCAGAAAGTATGATGATCCAATCCTCTTACTTATCTCTTTCTAGCTTCACCCTGCCAGGTCTTCTAAAATGGGAGTAGCCATGTAGTTCCTCTACAGTGAGAAACCTATTCTATTCTGGCCCCATCTCTCATACTTTAACCCCTCATCTCCTAAATACTGCCTCTCTTGGGATTCATAGTCTTACATGCTGCAAGGTACCTTGAAAAAAGCATCCATTATATGCTGTAAAAGGTTAACATTAGGAAGGGTATCCAGCTGTAAAAGCCCTGCCAAAGCTGATGTTGGAGCATGATGCAATCCTTGGACCCATCAGATCCTGTCAAACCATCCATACTATGCCAATATGGAACATGAATGTTAAATGATGATGATGATGAAGTTATTGTATGACTGACGGATATTGCTTTTTAAACTTTTTTGTGTAGGTATAACATCAATATTTGAAAAGGAGAAGTCTTCGTCGACTGAATCAACCCTGTTATGTTACTGGCACTTTTATTATTGCACCAGAGTTAGGAAAATCAAAACTGACTCAGTGTGATAGGGTAACTCAAAATCAAGAGACAAAAAATATCTAAATAATACTGCAAGGCAGTTCATCTCTTTGATACCAACTGACCTGAGATTGTCTCTGTTTCTATGATGTGCACTTAGTGTTTTAAAGTGATTTTAATTAAAACCTTTCTCAAACTAACTTATTTATGCTTGAAATACTATCTTAACAATGGCAAAAGTTATTTTACTAAATTTTTCATAATTTTCAATATTAATTCAAACAGGCAGTGTATTTCAACAGAACTATGATAATGCTACCTTTTCTGCCGACTGATTACATCACTTAAATTATTTTAATAGTTTGTCTATGACAACAAATATTTGTCTCTTATTTCAGACTTGCAGTCGTGTACTGTTGCCTGTGCATGAGCGGTCAGCATTTATTGATGCTGGTCGAAATCCACACATGACCTACTTGCAGCGTAAAAACCTGAAGAAAAAGATATTGACTCGATGCAAAAAAATTAACAAGTGTGTTTATTGTTTCTCATTTAATGGTAATTATTAACTGCTTTTATTATTGTTTTGTTTTTGTATACATTTTTATTTGTTTGTCTCAAGATCTGAAAATAAGAGAGAGAAAGAAGAGAGGGTGGTGAGGAGACAAGTCATGGAAAAAAAAAGTTAGAAAAAACAAAACAAAAACGACAGGAAGGTGTCATAGGGGTGGAGGAGGATAGGGAGAAAGATGGAATGTTGAAGATGTAGAAGAATTGCAGGGAGTGGGTCAGTGATAGAAAGACGATAGGAGAGTGTCATAAAGACGGGACAGCAAAAATGTCTTAACCACCATCACTATCCCTCATGGCATTCTCTTTAACCATGCTTGATGGGAGTGTGGGTTTTCTCCAGTATTACATGTTGCCAATCATTGTGGTTCCTTGGTGTTCATTTTGTGAGGCTCAGCATTTTGAGATGAGTCTCACCTCTTCATCCCATGTTTTTCTAAGTCTTCCTCTTCTACTGGTTCCATTCACTTTGAGCAGTCGGCTCAATTTTATACAGCTGTTGTCATAAATATCACATGCCTGTAACAATACACTCTTTTTTTCTTGGAAATTATCTATGATTTCTCTTATAGCCAGCTTTTCTTTCAGCTTGTTTATAATCTGTCGTGGTTCCTTGTCAGGAAAACAGACAAATCACAAGTCCCTTTAGGGGCTTGATATGTAAGAAGGGTGTTGGTAGAAACTCCATACATTGTGCCTAGTGCAAGCTTTGGGCACATAAGTGGAATAGTGGTATCACAGGAAGGGTAACAGAGAAAATAATCTTTGTGTGTGGCAAATGTATGGGTACAGTAAGCACTAAAGGTGTGCAGACAATAGACTCCCTCAAATACTTGGCAGGGAACATTAAGAAGTAGTAGATAGCTTCTGTTACCCAGGTGACCAAGTTAGCAGTGGAGGAGGAATTCTGAAAGTGTAGTTGCTAGAATAAGAACAGGCTGAATAAGAATAAGAGAGCTTCTACCTTTGTTGGTAACTAAAGGCCTGTTCATCAGAGTAAAAGGTAGATTGTATGATGCCTGTGTAGGTACAGCTATGCTGTATGACAGTGAAACATGGGCTTTGATTACAGAGGACTTGTAAAGGCTTAAAAGAAATGAAGCTAGTATGCTCTGCTGGATGGATAATGTCAGTGTGCATGCATGACTGTAAATAATTTAAGAGGAAAACTGGGTATAAGAGACATCAGATGTTGTGTCATGTGATGTGTATGGGTGAGAACAGCTAAATAAAGAAATGCTGATCTCTTATTGTGAAGGGAACCTGTGGAAGGGGTAGACCCAGGGAGATGTGGGATGAAGTAGTGAGAAAGGATCTTTGAACACTGGGCCTCATTGAGAAAATGACAAGGGACTGGGAGTTGTGGTGATACTCAGTACTTGAGAAGACATACCAAGTTAAATAAAATTGTTGTCATCCATACATACAGGCTTATCCTATACAGGTGCCAGTGCCACATAAAATGCACTTGTGTTGGTGCTGCATAAATGCACCTGTGCTGGTGGCATGTAAAAAGCACCCACCACACTCTGTAAAGTGGTTGGCATTTGGAAGGTCATCCAACCATAGCAACCATGCCACAACAGACAGTTGGAGTTTGGACAGCTCCCCAGCTGGCCATCTCCATGTCGAACCATCCAACTCATAACAGCATGGAAAATGGATGTTAAATGATGATGATGTTGATGATGATATACATGCACACGCACACAACACACGTATGTATGTATAAAAACACATATACACATACATGTATAGGCATGACTGTGTAGTTAAGAATTGTGTTTCCCAATCACATGATTTCAGGTTCAGTTCCACTCTGTGGCACATTGGACAAGTGTTTTCTACTATAGCCTCATGCTGATCAGAGCCTTGTGAGTGAATTTGGTAGATGGAAACTGAAAGAAGCTAATCATTTCATCATTTATGTGTGTATGTGTTTGTCTGTGTCTACTTGTCTTGGCATCACATGATAGTTGTAAATGAGTGTCACTATCATACAATCAATCTCATTCATTTCTAATATTCTGTAAAAACGTGTGGTGATTGGGAAATATTGTCTTGCTTGAAAACTGGTATTGGTTGGCAATGGAAAGGGCATCTAGCCATAGAAAATCTGCTTCAAGAAACTCTGTCTGACCTGTACAGCCATGATAAATTATCATCATTTTCATTATTTAATGCCTATTTTCAATACTGGTATGAGTTGAATAAAGGACTATACTAAACTACAATGTCTGCTTTGGAATGATTTCCAAAACTGGATGCTCTTCCTACAGTAACCACTTTACAGAGTATACCAAGTGCTTTTTATGTGGTACTAATCTGATCACTAATGGTTTTATGCCAGGTGATGATAGGCTAAAGAAAAGTGGATATTAAAATTGTGATAGTAATTATATATATATAAATTGTAAATGCAAAAATAAAAACAAAACACAAAAGGATTCTGTGGTACACGTGTTTCAAGCTTTATAGTTGTTACATCAGTGTATAATTGACAGTATAAAGCTATCTTCAGCCGCAAATGTATTCT
>JARUKP010000728.1:0-10754 GCA_029874955.1 Octopus insularis | reverse complement strand
AAAAAAAAATTGTGAAAATGGTTGACTTCAGAGCATCACCATATTGCCCAACTATGAGCGTAAAAAGCACTTGATGGGATTACCTGGTTCGTCTTCCGAAGTTAAAAATACGAAAACACATGGCATTAGAATGTTTAGATTTTAATGCAACTCGATGTTGAGGTATTAACCAGGTTGGGTTTTGAATATTGATAATTCATTTGCATATTTCCATGTTACTCTCAATTTAGCTATGCTGCTCGAAGTATCAAAAGTATTTTTATCTTCACGAATATTTGACTTTTTACATACGATGTGTAATCCTCAAATATTGTTGCATTTTAACACTGGTAAATCGCATTTAAATTTTACTTACAGCAGTATGAAAGGATATTTCAGATGTCGACTGTATATAAGTTCATGAGGAAAATGATTTAGTAATGACAAAGTATTTGGATTTTGATAGATTCACATATGAGTGGCAACTAGAGGTGAGAAATAGAGCAGTTTTTGCAGGTGCTTTCTTTTTTAAATAACTTAGAATATTAGTGATGATTATCTTTGCAGGCCCTCTCAGATTAGTTAGATATGGCTGATGCCCAACCCAAAATAATGCAAGAAAAACATTAATGAGGAGGGAACTGAATGTTTACATCTGTGAATTCCATTAAAGGCACATGAGTTCTTAAGAGAGAGTGATTGTTGTGACAGTATCATAAAATTCCTTTACAACATCTAGTAATGTCTTTTACATGACTGTTCAATATTAAGTTAGCTGCATTGAATATTTCTTCAAATGATTGAAGCAAAAGTATTGTAGCTATCTGATATTTTATTCAATCTATTTCATATCCTGCCATTTTCTCCACCCACTGTTTCTGCAAGGGTCTTGGGGTTAGTCCTTAGGTACTGCCTCCATAGGATCTGATCAGTAGCAGTTGTCAGACTTTCCAGCTGGATCCCTAAGTGTGATCAACTAAGACTATGGATATTATTCAACCAGCTTGTTTTTGTTCTACCCCTAGTCCTCCTGTTGGCTTTGCTTGAAGAATCCATCTTGCAGTTCTTTCCTATAACATTCTAATCACATCTGTGGTACTGGAGCTCAGTGCAGAGACAAAAGAATGCTCTAATTATAACGGACTCTCCTTGTTGACCCTCCTTGGTAGACCCTATACTTGGTGTTTGGATAAGATGTAAGGAAATTGTGAAGCCCAAGCGGGATGAACAGTATGATTTCCATCCTGGACACAGCACAACCAACCAGACCTTCACTCTATGGCAGGTTTTTGAGAAATTGCGAGAATATTGCCAAGAGGTGTACTCTTGCTTTGTAGACTGTGTACCATGGGACTTGTGGAGGATTATGCAGAAGTTTGGGGGGAATAGGCAATGCCTGGTTTCCCTGAAGTCCCTATATGAATGCTTAGATGTTTCATGTGTGTGTGGTAAGGTATAAATGATATTTAGTATTTCTGTCATCGTGCTGAAATTTAAGTGCTTTACTTATGCATTACCTACATAAACAAATAGAATAAAAAAGTAAAACAAAAAATTTTTGACATTAATTCAATATATGTGTTTACAGTTTAAACTGTGTAAGTAATTAAGTTAAATTGCTACTTTTTATTATATGATGTTCATTAAACATCATGTAAGTAGTAAATTTGATTTTGGCATGACCAATTATAACAAACTAAAAGCTAAGGTAATCAAATTTGAAAATTTATATATTGTCTGTCATTTAATTTTTTAAGCATAGGCACAGGCATAGCTGTGTGGTTAAGAACTTATTTCCCAAGCACATAATCCTGAGTTCATTCTCAGTGTGATATTTTGACTAGTATAACTATGAGCTGATCAAAGCCTTGTCAATAGTAGATGAGAACTGAAAGAAGCTTGTTGTATATATACATGTAAGTTGGTGCCTCCTTGTCTTAACATTACATGATAGTTGTGAACAAATGTCATAGCCATACAATTAATGTTCTTCCAATCTTTCATGAAAACGTGTCTGTCCAAGGGAAAATATTACCTTGGAAACAGGTAAGGGTTGGTTACAGGAAGGATGCCTGGCTGTAGTAAAATCTGCCTTGACAAATTCTGTCTGGCTCATGTGGACATTGAAACAATGGATGATATCAAACTTTAAAAAATACATGATTATGTACGTTGGATTGGAGATATTTGAAATGTTACATGATTTAGTAGTAGTATTGAATAGAAAATAATACAATGAACTACAGAAGTTGTATCAGTACATCGGTTGTCAGAGCAGAAATAAATTGTTGGCATGGAAATGTACCAAGCATTAAATAAAATGTCATATCAACCAATTAATGCATAAGGAAAAGGATTTTAAATTGATAATGAAAGATATTATCTTTTAGTATAACTCAAATGTTCTCTTGGGTTAGGAATGTTGGCACTATGGGTTTTCCAGATTATTAGGCTGATGTTTTGTGTTACATTTTGAGAGGGAATCATTTTTATGATATCTAATTTCTAGAACATATTTTCTAGTAAGTTAAATAAAATTTCACTAAATTTAAAACATTTATTCTCAGAATGCCTTCAAGTACTATATTTCAAATATATTCATTTAACCAAAGTTAAACACATATATAACCCAGTATTCATGTGGTCTGGTATTAAAAATAAAAGTAATTAATTTAATTCTAACCACAGGACATGAATTAATGTTATCAAGATAAAAAAAAAGTTGAGATATAGTTTAGATAGAAAAGATAGAATAATTTAGAAGTCTTGAAAAATTCCAGCATTTTCTTTTCAGCAGAATATGTGCTGAGAAAATTAATATTAAATTGTAGAGTAATTTATTGAAAAATCAACATTAGTGAGTGCTGGGATTTCAATGCAACCAGTAGACATTATAAGTGCACAATCTCTGTTGCCTGAAATGTCATTTTAGACATGACTCAACATTTGCTTTCTCATTGATAAAGGCCAATGTAGAAGTCCAGTTTCATTGGTTCGTAAAGGTGATTATATATTTATTTTTTACTCTGCTTCTAGCATTCAATTATAGAAAGTTTAAATTTGAGAAGGTCAGCATAATTATTTACATATGTCTATATTTTTTGATTTAGTTTTGGTTTTCTTTTGGTTATAAACAAGAGTATACCAATTATTTTATACCTGTTATTTCTGTCTACAGTTTGACTTGACTTTAAAGCTATTCATGACATTATTTTGTTTGTCTTGTTACAAAGCATAAATATTCTTAGAATTTGTTAGTTATTGAGTAGTACACAGTAATGTCTCCCAGTATCTAATTTTTAAACAGTGGATGCTAATGCATTTATTTAGAAATCTTTTTCATGATAGAAACTTGGAAATATTTCTAGTTTACATTTGTTTTACATAGTTATACCTTCAGAATAGAACATATTGTGTTCAATGTTTTAATTTCACTTTTCATACAGCTTGTTTTTCTATTCATCAAGATTTTTTTCTAAAATGTGGAGAATGCTACTTGTGATTTCCATTGTATTTGCCCCAAGTGGAACCTGATTGTGCAAAGCTATGATAAAAGGCATTCCAGTTGTACATTTCCCATCTTTTCCCCCCAGATATAGTTGTCTAGGACCATGATATTTAATGTGGCCTTTTATTAAGCTAGTAGTGTGATTTCAGAGGTAGCTGGCTGCTATTTCTAGCTTGTTGAGTAGTCATGCAGAGGCTTCTTTGTTGGCTCAGTATGATTTTTATTGTGATGATGGTTATTTTAAAAAAGAAGTTTCATATTTTAGAAACAAGTAAACTGGTTTTCACCAAATCTCTGATTCTTTTTTTTTTATTTTGCATAAGGGAAATTGTAAGAAGCTTAATACGTGTTTATGGAGATAATAGGTCCCTTATCAAATTTATCTTGTAAGGTATGTCTATGATTTACAAGATACTAATGTCCTATTTAATCTTTTACTTTAACATCACACATGTATAACTTTATCAGGAGTAACATGTTGAGTAGTAATAAGTTATTACAACCTGTTACAGATTGTATGATTTAAGTGGGGTTTGGTGGAAGGGTTCATATATTTTCCCAACTTTGGACATTAAAAATTGTATTGGATTCCTAACATACCAAGTTAAATAATGTCTTCGTCTGTTTTTTTTTTTTTTGGTTTGTTTTTCTTATTTTTTTTTCCCAAAAGATTTTCACAAAATTTCAAAGTAATTTCTATATTTTGTTTGTAAAATAGAAATCATTTGCTTTGAATCTTAAAGTCGTGTCAAGTAACAGCTGTGAAAAAGAAGGCTTCCAGGTACCATCTTGATAACTAAATACCTTGTTTGATTGTGCATGACACAAATGTATCTCATTTTATGTATTCACTTTTATATCGAGTGCTCCAATGTATTATGTTTAACTATCTGCTTGCAGATGTCTTTAGACTAGCAAGATTGATTTTCCTCTCTTTTTTTTTTTCCACCCGTTCAGTAACATTAGCATTAAGATTGAAGCATTTGGCTATAATATGAACTACCTTCATGAATTGACTTCCTTTTTCTCCAGTTTTAAATTGTTTACACTTCTTCAATAATGCTAGATGATTCAGAAGTTTTAATTTTCATATTTATGAATGTTGCTTAGATTTGACTGCATGGCCTATCAATTAGCTTGATAAAGAGCTCCCTCAGTTATGGGAGTTAGCTGCAGATTACAGTATGCAACAAACAATGGCTTATGAATGAGATAGTTACTCACAATCAAGTGTTCATCTTAAAAGTAGCAATCCATAAAATATGCATATAATTTTATGTGTACAAGATCAGAATATGTAATCAGAGCCACTACTCTGGATGCAGAAGTTATGTTTTTTCAGCTTTTGTAGTGTAAAACATAGAATTTCCTGGGACACATTACCTCTTTACCACAAGAGTTCTGTCTTGACACAAAGAAGAAATTTATCAAGTTACCTAACACCTTTTAAATCTTTTGGAAAATGTTAGCAGCTGCCCTGAATCAAAGGGCAAACTTTTAATTGATTTTGTTGGAATTTTTCTGGAAGAACTTACCAGAATATCCCTGAAAGGTACAGCTATTTTGTATATTTCAATATTGTCTAAAGCAATGATAAAAATCATCATTGAATATCTGGAAGTCTTTTGATATTGTAACTAGAAACTGGAAACTTCACTAGAAAAGCTGATTAGTTGCTTGGTACATTTTCATCATTTTGCATTCATTTTTTCATGCTTGCATGTTGACAGATCTTTTTCAGTATAGTGTTTCATCACTTGTGGTCTTCTATCAATCCCATCAACCTTATTAGATCAACTTTCACCATTGCTTCTTTGGTCTCCTGTTGGTTCCTTCCACTTGGATCACTCTGAATTTCTTTATTCATTTGTTGTCCTCCATGTACATGACCTGTCTATATCTGCTCAGTCTCTTCTCTTGCACATTGCATCTGATTCCTCTAATACTCAGTTTTTCTCTCCGCTCATTTATGCACTGTTTTTTCATACACAATAGCATTATACACTCAGCAGAGCATAGGTATTTCATTTCTTTGAAGTTTTGTATACCTTCTGCTTTCAAAGCCTAAATTTCAGTACAATGCAACATTGCACTTCTTGTGCAAGCATCATACAAATCTGTCCTTCACTTGGTGAGTTAATTATTACCAGCAAAATACAGTCAATAATTTCATTATCCATTTGTATTGACATTACCATATTTTAGGCCTATAAGTTACTAAAGTTACATGCGAAATCTACATCATAATCCAAGTTGCAATCATGGAATTTGGCCAATGGGTGACATAAATTATTCTCTATTTATATCTCTTAATGGTCAATTTCTTCATTATTAATGCCTTAACTTTATCTTTTTGCTGTTGCTGACTAGAACTATTACTCTGACGAGTAAGATAACTTATTCTTATAAGATCATTTATTCTTATAAATTTCTTCTACAAATTCTTCTATATGTATTCTTAGTTTAAACAGCACTGAACCACATTTCCTAATCAGCATGATTCTTATAAATCTTAGTCTTTTGACTTTTGTTCTTTGCATATTCTTTTTCAAAATCAACTGACTGCTTTACAGACTACATGTTGAAATACTCTTTTAGCAAAAACTTCATTTTTTTATTGTCATCATGTTGTAGCTAGTCACTTCTGTAAGTTGCTCCTTTATCAAAATCTCCACTTTTTAAAGACCCCAACTTTTGAAGAAATTGAAACTTAGAATGAGAGAAAAAAAAGTTAATGATGTCATATACTTACTTCCTATGGTCATCTCTCACATCTTGAGAACTGGATTAATCTTGACATGTCATACCCACCACACTGTGATAAAATTTTCTGTAGCAACCACTTTGCTGTGAAGATTTTCAATCTTCTCCCTCCTATCTGTATCTTCAGACACTTGAAGTTTGTTGTAGGTATTCAGGTTAAATTTTCACGTTATAAAGAATTCTTTGAATAAAATGGGTGTTACCTACAACCAGTGTTTATTTTGCTGAATTTTGGGTAGCTTTTGATATGATCAATCCCGACAGACTTTGGCATAACTTCAGAGCAG
The DNA here is from genome assembly GCA_029874955.1 of Octopus insularis. Taxonomy (NCBI): domain Eukaryota; kingdom Metazoa; phylum Mollusca; class Cephalopoda; order Octopoda; family Octopodidae; genus Octopus; species Octopus insularis. The sequence goes on along the minus strand of JARUKP010000728.1, from coordinate 4,217 downwards.
ATGGTGTACTTCTGTAGTAATATCATAATCAAGAATTGCTATCCTATTTGATTTTCAGAAGAGGAATGTTTTTCACCATTTCCACTAACTTCTGGTTATGCTTTTATAGCAAAACTTGCTTGGTGTATGTTGTTACTGATTTTACCTCTTCTGACACTTTTATGTTTTCAAGAGTCTTGAGTGGTAATATCCACCTGCATGTTCTCAACTCTACTTGTGCTTGGAGTGAAGAAATTTTATAGTTATTCAAGCATGGCTGTATGATTAAGAAGTTTGTCAATCTGTCAGAGGGCCTTGTGCAAGTGTTTTCTGTGGTGCAGAGCTGGCTGGAACCTTGTGAGTGAATTTGGTAGATAGATACTGAAACAAATTGTGTCTTCTCATTTCCATTTGTCTTGACATCACATGCTAATTGTAAATGATAATTATCAAAAACAACACAATGGCCAGGCGTGTTTTCATTTTTGAGTAAACATTTCAGGCTGTTGTGTTCAAAGGACTTGAGGAAATATCACCTTGCTTGAAAACAGGTAAGGGTTGGAGAAAGAGCATCTGGCCATAGAAAATCTCCTTCATCAAATTTTGTCTGGCTCCTGTATGCAAGGAAAAGTGGACATTTAAACATTGGTGATAATAAACAGCTCATCTCTTATGTTAACAGCCTTTGAAGTAGATGACCTAATTTTCTATTGGTTAGATACACAAATTAGATCATTAAAAAAAAGAAGACATTGTTTCTGGTATAGAATTGAGGATTGTACCCTGCCTGCATTGAAAAGTTATGTGTATTTCATACTTTTTGACTACATCTACCTGATCAAGTGCTTTACGTTGAATTTTATCATTGCTGCCACCTATTACTGATTGCACAGGTTTCCTAGTAACATCTTTTTGGCATGTGGTTCATGGACACTAAAAACTATGAAGAAAATAATCTGGTGCAGCAATAAAATTAAAATACCTGAATAATGGAGACAGCTGATTGGGGAGCACTGTATTATGTTCAAGGCCAGTACACTTTCAAAAAGAACTGATTCAAGTTGAAAACAGGTGGTACCAAGTAATTACTCAGTTTTCATTGACAAATGCTTCTTTAGCTTGCAGTTCTGCTTTTATCTTCTATAGATTTAAAAAAAGTCCTTTCCCTAATCATTGTCCTACCTTTCCTTTGTATTTAGATTCAGTTTCTGAGTACAAACTGTAACAGCCTATTCCATTGTTAAACTCATCACTCAGGCATTCACAACCAGTTGATTTTGAATGATAACCACAAGTCATCAGGTTAGATGAGCAATGGATGGTGCTACTAACCATTACATTGGGATAAACTTCTATATTTTTCCATGTCAATTCTGAACAAAGTACATCATATACACTTCTTTGAAATATTTAGTTATGCTGCACCACCATCTAGTTTTATATCTTAAAGAAATCTGTTCAAGCTTCAAATCTACTCTTGATTGAAAACTGTGGTGATTGTTGGAGAACTGTTTTTGAAAGGTTTTAGTTGATTATATCACCCTATCCTTCCATTCTTAGTCTCATACTTATTTCATCTGTCTTGTAATATACAGAAAAATAAATTGGGCATTAACATAAAAAAGCTATCTTGACCTTGTGTACTGATTTTTGTCCTGTCAGTACTAATATAAATGTGCACAATGGAAACAGCTTATTATGATTACTTTGAAATGAAACCTTTTCAGTAGCAATGCAATTGATCATGTCTGATTGTGTTGTGTATGTGTACATATTTCTAGTTTTAAACAAAAGAAAAAGTACCTACCAGTGTGGATAGGGTTTAAATGAAATTTGGTCAGTTGAAACAAAATTGGCTAAAACCACCAGTTCCCAGAAGAAATAAATGTACCTTAAGCCATTTTGGCTTACTGAAGATACAAATGTTTGTTGAAATTGTTTCTCTGGTCAGTTAATGTACAATCACATGTGCACACACACACACACACACACACACACCATTTGTTTAATGGTCATTGTTCTATGGAGGAAATTAAAGCAGGATTTTTATAGCTGGATATTCTTCTTGCTGCCAACTCTTACATGTTCCTCATGCAAAGGATTGTTTCTTTTTCTAATTTTAGAGGAATTTGAAAGTGCTGAGTTAGCAGGTGATTTGTTGGCTGGAAATGTTAATGAATGTTACCAGTTGTAGGCCTATTACAAGTGGTGATGTCATTATCAGTAACCATAACTGATTTTTGCAATCATTCAAGCACATGTACTTATGTGCATGTGTGCACAGTGAGCTTCCTTCAAGTTCTGTCTCTGACATTCCCTTGCAAGACATTGGGCTATAGTAGAAGACACTTTTGCTCCACTGTGCGACTGAACCTGAAATTATGTAGTTGAGATGCAAACCTCTGAACCATATAGCTTTGCCAGTGCTTATATACAGGCATACATTATGTGAATTTGTTGTGTGTGTGTGTGTATATATATGTATATGTAGGTTTCTACAGTTTCTGTCTACCAGAAAGCATGATATATTGGTCAACTCGATGCTAGTACACTTGTTCAGATTATCTTGCAATGTTGATGCAAGCTAAGTTCTTAACTTCACAACCATATTTACACTGATATTTATAAGAATAGATATGTACCATCTTTTTGTTGAGAGTTGGGTATTGCAAATAATGTTAGCAGTGTGTTTGCTAACAAAGGATTTGTAATTTAGCATAACTCTTTCAAACATCTACATTTTCATGATTAAGTAAATAAAAATTTTGCCTTCTGAAATTTAAATATTTTGAAATGTTAAACGTAACAGGTGAAATAGTGTTGCCACCAATTTTTGTTATGGTTTAATGAAGAATAGGTAGCACTCATAATATTTGCGGCTCCTCTGAGACTGATGTTATTCTTGCAATCGGTGTTTAATTTGAAATTGTGTAAGTTGACATCTGCAGGGAACAAGTGATGGATGAAGAGACTTTCCAGCAGGTTAGCATTCTGTGAATGAAAGATTTCTGCTTAGTGGTTAATGCAGTTCATGGGGAAGGAGAAATTGTTGGTGACAAGAGGAGAGATAGTTGCCACATTCCAGGGAGAAAAACTAGATGTAGTTGATAGCTTCCGTTACCTAGGTGACCAAGTCAGTAGGGGAGGGTGCGCTAAAAGTGTAGCTGCTAGAATAAGAATAACCTGGGCAAAGTTCAGAGAACTCTTACCTCTGCTGGTGACGAAGGGCCTCTCGCTCAGAGTAAAAGGCAGACTGTATGGTGCATGTGTATGAACAGCCATGCTACATGGCAGTGAAACATGGGCTGTGACTGCTGAGGACATGCATAAGCTTGCAAGAAATGAAGTCAGTATGCTCCGATGGATGTGTAATGTCAGTGTGCATGCTCGACAGAGTGTAAGTACCTTGAGAGAAAAGTTGGACTTTAGAAGCATCAGTTGTGGTGTGCAAGAGAAATGATTGTGCTGGTATGGTCATGTGGCAAAAAGGATAGCTGTGTGAAAAAGTGCCACTCCCTAGCAGTTGAGGGAACCTATAGAAGAGGAAGACCTGGGATGAGGTGGTGAAGCATGGCTTTCAAACATTAGACTTCACTGAGGCAATGACTAGTGACCGAGACCTTTGGAAATATGTTGTGCGTGAGAAGACTCGGCAAACCAAGTGAGACCATAATCCACAGCCTCTGCCAGGCGTGTAGCCAGCCCACTTATGCATACCTTTTCTTCATATGACACTAAACTCTGCTTGTGAAGACCTGTTGGGGCAAGTGAAATCGAAATCGTAATTGAACCAAATTTGATGACTGGCACCTGTGCCAGTAGATCGCTAACAGCACTGTCCGAGCATGGTCATTGCCAGAGCAGCTGTCTGGTTTCTGTGCCAGTGGCATGTAAATAGCACCATTTGAGCGTGATCGTTACCAGTGTCGCCTTACTGGCGCTTGTGCCCGTGGCACGTGAAAAACATTCGAGCAAGGTCATTGCCAGTGCCACTGGACTGGCTCCTGCGCAGGTGGCACGTAAAAAACACCATTTTGAGCGTAACTGTTGCCAGTACTGCCTGACTGACACTTGTGCTGGTGGCACGTAAAAGCACCCACTACACTCACAGAGTGGTTGGCATTAGGAAGGGCATCCAGCTGTAGAAACTCTGCCAGATCGGATTGGAGCCTGGTGCAGCCATCTGGTTCGCCAGTCCTCAGTCAAATCGTCCAACCCATGCTAGCATGGAAGGCAGA
>JARUKP010000727.1:0-10754 GCA_029874955.1 Octopus insularis | reverse complement strand
AAGGACTTTTCCAACGAAGTCGTGTATTGTCCTTGCCTTCGAAACGCAGAGTAGATGGACAGGGACAACTGACGAAGGGAAATATTCTTTATGTTGCATGTCTCGTTTCTCTGTTTTTTTCGTTGTTCGAAAAAACGTTCGTTTTCTGTTTTCGTTTCTGATTGTGTTTAAGGTTTTTTTTTTTTTGTGATGTCCTGTACCCATATATGCATGTATGTATACATATAGATGTAGGTATGTACATATATGTATAGATATATACATATATTTATATATTATTTGTGTTATTATATATATATATATATTAATTTAGTTATTTCTGATATTGTAAGATCCCAGGAATCGTGGATGTCTTGTTGATAGGGATTTTGTTTTGTTGGAGGATCCAATAGCTTTTCAATTGTGAGCTGGAGATTCAGTTGAAGCTCTTGCTGCTTTCTCTTATCATAAAGGCTGTTTACATTCAAGCATGGGGGAGGGGTTTCGATTTCCGAGCAGAAGGTCGAAGATGGAGAGGCATTTTGGAGCAGATCATCAAGTCTGCCTTCGGCACAACTACCTGTAAGAACTTTGACTGGTTAAATTAATCATCGTCATTGATCAAACCTCTGTTACTCACAAAAACACGCACCCATGATGCCTGCTCAGCAAATCCAAGATCCAAATCGTTCCTTCAAAAATTGGAAAGAAATGTTCTCTGAAGCAAAGTATATGTCAAATCTAGAAAATGAATGGTGGATTGACAAAGGAAATTCAACGCTTTGCTGTTGAAACTAAAACATTCGCTCTTTACAACTCAATCAAAGCAATTTTTGGCTCAACCTTAAGAGTACTTACTTCGATACATTTAGCAGATGGATATCCAAGATGAACAGAAGAATGCAGAAAGAGGGGAACTGAATTTCAACAAATTCCAGAAGAGAATTATGTATCCTGGTACCTATCCTCTTCAATATCTATCTGGTCACAGTAAGTCTCTTATCCTTAATCAATATTGATCCGGTACTGGTTTGATGGTAGACTCTTTAACACCAGACGTCTTAAGTTTTCGAACTTTAGTATGCTGATCTAGCTGATATGAACCCTAACCCTAACCCATCACGCCTCTAGAAAATGCGCAATGCTAACATACAATTAGGACTTACCTTCAAACCCTACCCAAAAGACAGAGGTCATAAAAATTGCATGTAATTGATATACCTGTGAAAAACCCACCATCCTTCTGCTATGCTGGAAGCATTATTTCGGATTCAGCACTATCTGCAGCAGACTTTATGGTTCCAGAATTGGACTGAACAGTCATCTATCAGTTCACCGAAAGAGACAACGTGATCAACCATGATGGATAGCTAAGAGATAAAGAGAGAGAGAGAGAGAGAGAGAGAGAGAGAGAGAAAATACATATGTATGTATATGCGCAGACATGTATGGTATATATGCATGAATATGTGCTTCTTTGCGTATGTACGTATTTTTCTTCTATTTCAAATGTAGTCACATATGCTGTTGTCATAGAAGCTTACGTGTTTTTTAGCCAGAAGTTTGGTTTTTAAATGTACCAGTGTGACAGTCTTTCTTTTGTCAGTGTATATGTTGTTATTTCAGTGTATATTTGGTTCTGCTATGCTATTTTCACTGTGGTTTGCAAAATCATCTGCTATATGTACCAATTTTTACTTTTTTATTTTCATTGTGTTATGAATGCTCAGGTGTTTTGCATGCTGTGTTTTCATTTAACGAGCTTTTGTTGGTTTGTAGAAGCTTATCTTTTCTGTGCAGGATCAGCTCTTTTGTGGTATTTTCAGTGTATGTTCTTTTTATGAGCTACTTTATTCCTATTATTGTTTATTTTAAATATATATAAATTTGCTAATGTGTTGCAAATATAAATTTCGTCTTACATATTTGTTTATTTTCCAACTGCAACAGATATCTTACTTTTTTATGCCGTTTGTATATGATTGTGAAGTATATCTCAACTATATTTTAGATTGTTTCTTTTTTTATTATTATTTTATTTTAGCACTGATCAGTGCTGATTATGCAAATTTATCGCTAAAGTCATTTCATCCATGATCATCCATCTTATTTTAGACATTGTTACTTGATGCCCCGTATACTCTTCTTTTTCAGAGATGGTTAAGTGTAATTGTCGAGAAATTTGGCTGCTGTTTCTAGTAACTCGAAAGACCAAATAAAGGCTTAGATGCTGGATCCTCTGTCCATTGTTTCTTTTTTAACTTTATTCTATTTTGATCGACACTAATAGTGTTAAGCAGTTCTTCAGGTTGTTGGTTAAATATTTTCAGAAGACAGCACATCTGATGTTTCTGTTGAAAGATACCGACGCTGAATTTCCTAATAGACTTTTGGTGGTTTGATATAGTTTTAGTTAAGGTTGTATTGTTGATCCTGATTGCTGTATTTGTATTGCATTAGTTTTGATTTACGTCGGTTCATTTTATATTATTTGTGAGACTCTGTTGTGTTTGTTAACGTTATTAAAAATGAATTCATGCAGTCATTTATTCGCAATTTAAACAATATGTCAGATATCAAATCCGCCCATTTTTCATAAGTAATTGTGTGTAGTATATGTGTTATTTCTCGAATCACTCAAACAAGGGATATCCATAAATGGTTAAGTAAGTAAGTACTCGTTCTTCAAACCGCCTTAAATAACAGCAGGAAGAAGATTCTACATAATTATTTCACAATTTCCATAAACATCAACACAACAGCAATAGAAGAAAGGAAAGCAACAACAAAAGCAAAATGCAACTACATGAAAATGTACAGGTGACTTTGGAATCACACAAAAAATACCTCCTTTAAATTATAAATACCAACCACCACACCTACAATCTTAACAGCAACAAACACAACAAGAACGTCAATGAGTTGAATATCTGCAACAGCACACTGATAATTACTTGTCTACACAGTTCTCAGATGGAAGAAGGGTGAGACGAAATATGGTGAACAAAACATAGACATAGATGTAGTGGCCATCTGAGAAACCAAAAATTTCGACCTAAGTTACTGGTGCTCTTTCAGAGCAATTACAAGGAAGTTTGAGCAAAGTGACCGTAATGTGGTGATCGGGATTTCTAGGTATGAACCTTTGTCATTGATTCAGATGACATCCCAGACTGTAAATAGCAGTAGACACAGTGCTTTCAGCCACTTACGCATCATTCGTGAAAAGGCGATTAGATTTGTTTAAATATCAAGAAAGATATTTTCATTGGTATTTGTTGAGAACTAGAATGGCATATTAGATGCGCGTTCAAATTTTGTGGGAATAATTGATAGAGAAGGGTGCATAGACTTGCTGAAGCAATTCCATTTTTCTGGTCGCTGTTTTCCTTTCCATCACCGGAGAAAACCTCCTTATTTTTAGACGATGTTTGTTCACAACACTTGCAGCTTGCCAGCATAAAAGGAATTTGTAACACCATGATGTTTCAACCTAATTGTATGACTCTTTCATAAATTCTATCTAGTCGATCTAGAATTGTGTATGTCATGGAACCAACATCGTCTAAAGGAAGGAGGAGTTCCTGATGACGAAATACAGCAGTGTTCAGATATTTACATTCTAATCTGTCAGAATCTGTTAGAACAAATAAATTACTGTTGGGATTCTCACAGTTTTGTGTGTTCCCCATAAATTACTATCTATTTGGCAGCAATCAACACTCATCAACAATAACTTGCTTGCTGTTTTCTATAAACAAGACGTCGTGCTCTTGGTAGATTCATGGATCCAGTGTTGTAGCTTTGAGGAGATCTGCAACAAGGTCAAAACATCGTGGTATCTCAAAGTCCTCTTACACTGGTGAAGAGTGTTATAAACTCACACAAAGGGAAGAAATGTTCTTCGATGACTGAAAATAACAGTAATCATATAATCACTTTTGAATCTGCCAGAAAGTATTAAGAATGTGTAGATACGTTATTGTTTGGGCTCTAGCGGTTCTGGTGTACTCCATTATTTATTGTTGTTAGGGTTGATAAAATAAGTACCACCTGAATACTAGAATTGACATAACTGACTAGCCGACTCCTCCAAAATTTCAGTCCTTCAGCTTGTAATAGAAATATTAATATTGTTGTTGTTGTTGTAGTAGTAGTAATAGTAGTAGTAGTAGTAATAGCAATAGTAGTAGTAGTTGTTGTAAAGCAGTGAGCTGGCAGTTTATTGGTCAAAATGCTGACCAACATATCTTATGGCTCATTACATTCTGAGTTCAGTTTCCATCAGGAAAACTTTTGCATTCATCTTTTGAGGTTGATAAAATAGAATACTAGTCATGTACTGGAATCAACGTAATCAACTATTTCCACTCACCCTTGTGCCAAGGAATCAATTATCCCACTCACCCTTGTGTCAAAATTTGAAATCATCTTAGTTGACAAAGCTGCTAGAATCATTAGCATTGTCAGAGACAATGCTTAACTAAATTTCTTTCAACTCTTTACAATCTGAGTTTATGTTTGCCAGGGTCAACTTCACTTTCCATCCTTTCAGGGTTGAATAGATAAAATACCAGTTCAGAACTGGGGTTGATGTAATTGACATCCTCTTCCCTTGAACTCGCTGGCTTTACCGTAAAGTTAGAAAGAATGATTATTGCCGCCGCCGCCGCCACCACCACCACCGCCACCATCATCGTCATCATCGTCAACATCATCATCACTATTAATAAAGTACCGGTCACACACTGAAAATAGCATAAAAATTGCTGACCTTGTGCTTACATCAGAAAGCATTAATAGTGTTATTATTGTTGCTTTTGTGTTGTTTGCTGAGCCAAATTTTGTGAAACTTAGCCGTTCCATCATTCCATGTTTTCCATATATAAGCTGATGGGCTCCTCTGAAAACTCAATTTTTAGAGCTCTGTGACATGCCTAGGATTCACAGCATTCCTCTTAGAAGACCTTTACTTCTTGTATTAGTTTCATAGTGGTTCAATATAACCATCTCATGGTGACAGCAGTAAATACATACCTCAAAGTTTAGAACACAAAAACAAACTTTAAAATAGTAAACGGAAAAGAAATTAGAATTAAATAGATTCATTTAAATTAAACAGATTCATTTATAAACACAGTCAACTACAATTTGACAAATACAAAAGCTGTCAAAATATTGGAAAGTTCACCTCATTAACACGGTTTTAAAATTGTTTGTTGAAACATCGATTTTAACCGTGTATATATTTTTGCCCAGTGGTTTTTTTCTATTGTTACTTAGAGTTGAAAATGGCTTCAGAAGTCACTAAAAGAGGAGTTTGCTATAGCTGAGGTGTAGTAGTCGCAATAACATACACAAATACTCCACTAATTATTTTCAAATACTGATGAAAGTTTTAAAAAAAAAAATCAGTCTGGAAATTATACAAACACAGCCTCCAGCATAAACACTTATGTTCAACGAGAGTTAACAGTAAAAAGATTGGTGCTAAAAACATTAGTTTAAACAATATTAAGCAGCAAAACAGTGTGAATGGTAATAATATCATGAACAACAGTATTTCACCTTTTGCAAACTTTGTTGACTATGATGAGCTTCTAGAACCAGCTCCAGGAAATAGAGAAATTTTGCATGTTTGAAGAAGAGTATGTGAGAAAAGACAATACCTCCTTGAAGGACAAGCAGGCAGGAATAACATGTCTTTATGCTGTGAATAATAGGGAAAGATTTTTTTATCTCTTAAAGGAGGAATCTACACCTTCTAGCAGGAAATGTGTTCGCTTGACTGGGTCATAGCATGTAAAAGTATGTGTCTAGTCTTTAAGAATGATATGAGAAGGAGACAGGCAGAGTTGGTGTGATACGTGCCTGTTCATAGGTTGATGATGCAGTCCATGATATAAATGTATATAAAGTTCCCAGTTAGAGATTTTGGTACTGAATCTATACATTCAGGTAACATCCCAATGCACTCTGTTACTAACACAATCATACTTGAGCTTATTATCATTATTGTTATTATTATTGTTGCCCTGCTTGCATAAGCAAAAGCAGGGTGTGGTAATCACTCGTCTTTGTTTGCAAAATTACTGGAAAACAGCTGAACGGATTTTCACCACATTTAGCAGAATTACTCATTGGGTGAGTGGCTCGAAATAATGAATATCTGGTTGGATTATCTTCAAACATACATAAATACATACACAGATATGTGACTGTGTGTATGTGTGTGTGCGTGTGCATATGTATGTGTTTGTACTATGATGAATTCAAGTGTTTCGTTTATTTACGAGTAGGCCCAGGAAGACCTGGGATGAGGTGGTGAAGCAAGACTTTCTAACATTGAGCCTCACCGAGGCAATGACTTCTGACCGAGACCTTTGGAAATATGCTGTGCATGAGAAGACCCGGCAAGCCAAGTGAGACCAAAATCCAAGGCCTCTGCCAGGGATGTAGCCAGCCCACTTATGCATAACATTCCTTCATTGGACACTAAACTTCGCTTGCGAAGACATGGTGAGGCAAGTGAAATCGGAACCGAACTAAATTTGTAGGAACACTAACCTCGGCTTGCAAAGACCTGTTGGGGCAAGCGAAAGCGAAATCGTGATGGCACCTATACCAGTAGAGCACTAAGAGCACCATACTAGCGTGATCGTTACCAGAGCAGCTGTCTGGCTTCTGTGCCGGTGGCACGTAAATAGCACCAGTGTGATAGTAACCAACATCGCCTTCCTATCACTTGTGCCAGTGGCACATGAAAAGACATTCGAGCAAGATCTTTCGTCACCTTCTTGACACTTGCGCCAGTGGTATGTGAAAAGACATTCGAGTAAGATCGTTGCCAGTGCCGATGGACTGGCCCCTATGCAGGTGACACATAAAAATACACCATTTCTAGTGTGGCCATTGATCATTACCAACACCGCCTCCCTGGCACTTGTGCCAGTGGCATGTGAAAAGACATTCGAGCGAGATTGTTGCCAGTGCCGATGGACTGGCTCCTGTGCAGGTGGCACATAAAATATACCATTTCGAGCATGGCCATCGCCAGTACCGCCTGACTGGCCCTTGTGCCGGTGGCACGTAAAACACCTACTACACTCTCGGAGTGGTTGGCATTAGGAAGGTCATCCAGCTGTAGAAACTCTGCCAAATCAGATTGGAGACTGGTGTCACCTCCTGGTCTACCAGTCCTCAGTCAAATCGTCCAACCCATGCTAGCATGGAAAGTGGACATTAAACAACAATGATGATGATGATCTACTAAACACTGCTTGCTAGAGTTGCAGAATACAATTGAGACATGAAGACAATTTGTAAGCTCGCTTTGCTATAAAGTTTTGTGTTAAACTGGGCAAAAAAGCTACAGAAACTTATGAAATGTTCTAGACTGCTTATGAATTTACTTGTATGAGCCGAACAATTGGTTTTTGCTGATACAAGTGGTTCAAGGACATTACAAAAGAGGTGATAGACAATGAGAGGTGTAAGAGGAAGAGGGACATCAGAACATAAGAACTGTTTGAGAAAATTCATAATTTTCTGGATGAAGATTATTGTGTCTATAATGACGATAAGCATGCAGTTTGAAGTTGGTGTGGCAACTGTACACAAAATTATTTATGAAGACCTAAACACGCACAAAATTTGTGCAATGTTCTGTGATGAACAGAATGAAAGAAACATTGGTGACAGCAAGGAGATAGTTGAGCTCATTATCTCAAAGGTACTTGAGCTGCTTCAACTGACCAGCAACAAAAGCTCAATCTAGTTACTATCCAGATACCAAGAGACAGTGCCTAACTTCCCCTGATCCAAGAAAGGCCAAGTAACACAAGTCCACTGAATAGCTCATGATGATCCCCTTTTTCAATAGCAAGGGTATCATCAACAGCCACTTGGTGCCCTTTGTAAAGATGCTCAACAAAGAGTACATTGTGAAAGTTTTGAGGGAGTTCAAGAAGAAATTCCATCACAAAAGGCCAAAACTCTTCCAATAGGGTAAGTGGTATTTGCATCAGGATAATGCACCAGTCCACAATTCCATCTTGGTAACCAACTATTTGACAGAGACGGGTACCATAACTCCCTATAGTCCAGACCTTGCACCCTGAAACTTTTGGTTGTACCCCAAGCTGTAAAGAGATGAAGGAAGTTGTGACAAGGGACCTGGACACCTTCACTTTGGAAGCTTACCTGGGGCCTACACCAAGTGGCTGGAGTGTGACAGCAAGTGCATTGAAGTCAGCGGATCCTATTTTGAAGATTACAGTTTTATATTTCTTTGAAATTAATAAATGCCTTTCCAGAAAAAATATCAAAACTTTTGGAATGCACCTTGTTCCTTTTCTTGGACAAGTTTTGAAATCAAGTTAATTTTATTAAACAAGGCAATCTGCTCCTTTTCTAATCTTGACAGACTACTTGGAGGGGGCAGTCGCAATTCCATGAGAAAGACTGCATTCAAACTCTTACTATTGCATTCCCAACCTTCCTTGCTCTCAATACAATTTCACCTTGCTCCAGGTATTCAAAAGGACACATTGTACAGTCCAAAATGTACAAAAAATACAAAAGTCATCACGAAGGCACTGTTTAAGGCTTGAAATTCAAACAGTAATTTAAGTTACATATCTGTGGATTAGTAAATAAAGATTCGTTGTTTTTATCGTTAGACACATCTTCCCAAGTCCACTCATCCAAGATATAGCAGAGTTCTTCATAGGCGGGTAGCCCCTACCCTCGGAGAGTGCTGTGAGAATTGAAAAATGGGCTGACAAATTATTGTTTAATAAGATTAAGATAATTTTTAACTTTTAAAACTTGTCAGACACCATGACGAAGAATTATATGGAAGCAAACTATTTTTATCATCATTTATAACAAGGCGAATGACAAAATATTTTCCTAATGTTTTTTTTTGGGGGGGGGCAAGAGCAAACTGAAATGATTTAGTTAAGTTTGGTTTCTTTCATGTTTGAAAAATAAAAGCAGAAAACATACATGTGTAAGGGAAAATGATGAAAGAGAATCAAACTTTATTAACGAAAAATATAAGGCATCTTATAAGGTTTGGTATGTCGAATTAGGAATATCCTCTTACCTCTCCTCCATGACCATCAAATATTCCATAAATTGAAGTCTGGGTATCATCCAGGTTGCTAATAAAGTTGTAGCGATCTTCCATGTGAGAGCGGCGCCCTTGAATTGCATAAATGGCAATGTTGCCTTTCCGTAACTCCCATGAAGCTTTAGTTTTCTTTTCCGTGACTTGTTTCTCACTTTCCTCGGGAATCTGATCGTAATATCCATTCCACTTGAGTTGTAATTTGATACGTGCCTTTTGAAAATATTTACGCAATGGTTCCACATGCAGTCGACCAGAATTATAAATAAGGAATAAGAGAATACACAAAATTAAGACTTCAGCACTGAAGACATAACGCCGCACAAAGCGACTCAAAGCAGCGATTAAAGTCATGTCGAATATTGAGGATCGTTACGTTGACATGAAGATCAGAGAGAAATCGATCATCATAAGCAGAAACATTTGTCTGGAGTGTAGTCTTTGTAAGCTAACAGTAAGTTGATATTGTTATGAAATGCAATGCAACCATGTTGGGAAGCAATGCTCACAGATTTTCTGTAGATATATGGGCCGACTGTCATTGAAAAATAAAAAAAAGGTAAATGCCGAAGAAAAACTATGAAAGACGAAAAAAAGTAGGAAAACAGGAAACTGAAGAAGTGATTTCTGGGAGTGTTGTTAGGTGTGCATTCGTATTCGTTATTAACTGGAATCAGACAACAGATTAACAGAATAGTGAAGAAGTGATTTCTGGGAGTGTTGTTAGGTGTGCATTCATATTCGTTATTAACTGGAATCAGACAACAGATTAACAGAATAGTGAAGAAGTGATATCTGGGAGTGTTGTTAGGTGTGCATTCGTATTCGTTATTAACTGGAATCAGACAACAGATTAACAGAATAGCATCATTCGACTGTTGTATAGTTTCATGTCACCTGCATAAACCAGAGAAGTGAGTACAGGACTGACATGGGAAAAATATTCTCACATATTTTTGGATATAGAAATATCCCTGTTACACAGATAAACGTGAAATAACGAAACGCTGCTTTGTTATGGATTATGTGTATACAGTCGATTTTTATTTTTAAAGAAATCTGGTATTCGTTTAGAATAGGGTCAGAAATTATTTAGTTTATCGTTCTTAAACCATAATTTTTTTCAAGCACCGTAGATTCTGGGGTGAACGAGAAAAGTGGGATATGAATTATTATTTTTTTTCTTAAAATGCGAAAAGCAGTTAAATAATTGAACAGATGCATAAAAAAAAATGTGTAACTTCAACATGAATTTTTCGATTCGAAAACTTTTTTGAAATTTTGAAACTTTTAAAAAAACCAAACTTGGGCGAACGTAAAATGCATGTTTTCAGTTTTTTTTTTCTTTTTCAAAATTTCTTCAGATTCTTATGTTTCTTTATATTGGAGATTACGATTTTGCCTTAAAATCATGTTTTCTCCCTCGCCACACTAATTTCTTAATTTTTAACGTTTTCGAAATTTTTTTTAATCCACGTAAAAAAAATACAGAGATTACGAATCTGGGAATTTTATTTTTATAATTTTAATTTTTCTTAAAGAAACACTCAATGCCCCCCCCCCCGCCACGCCCAACCATTACCTCCCAGCTTTAAAAAAGCAAAAAAAACTAAATGTTTAACTTTACATTGACGTTTAGCGC
>JARUKP010000726.1:0-10756 GCA_029874955.1 Octopus insularis | reverse complement strand
CCCTGCTGGAGCCTCATGGAGCTTTAGGTGTTTTCGCTCAATAAACACTCACAACGCCCGGTCTGGGAATCGAAACTGCGAGTCCGCTGCCCTAACCACTAGGCCATTGCGCCTCTATGGCTAAAAGAATATACAGAAGGAATCAGTTAATTATAATTTTATTCAATATATCCCCTCTTAGATTCTTACACTTATTGCAATGGTCCCTCAGTTTTGCTAAGCCCCGGAAAAGAACTTGGAAAGTCGAGCCTCCAATCAGGCCTTTCACGATATCCTTAAAGCCAGGAACTTAGCAGCAGCTCCTTGTATGCATTCTCATGGTAATAATCAGTTATATTTCTAAGGTAGCAAGCTGGCAGAATCGTTAACACACCAGGTGAAATGCTTAGTGACATTTCGTCCGTCTTTACATTATGAGTTCAAATTCTGCCGAGGTCAACTTTGCTTTTCATCCTTTTGGGGTTGATAAATTAAGTACCAGTTGAACACTGGGGTCGATGTAATCAACTTACTCTCACCCCTGAAGTTGCTGGCCTTGTGCCAAAATTTGAAATCAATAATCAATTAAGGATGCCACAAAGTACAATCTGATAGGAAGCTATTGATGCAAAAGATGAGAGATGGGCGAACATTGTTGGTGAGAAGTCTTTGTTAATGCCTAGGGACAACAACACTGCCCTCAGCAAAAAATTCTCCATGGTAGTACTGTTTACAGAGTCATCACTGTTTAGATAAGGACGAAAAGAGAACCACACAAATTGGATGGAGATTTTTTGGCAAAGGATCAAATAGATCTGCTGCAGTTTGGAAAGCAGAAAAGCATGAGGGGCTACAAGGTGCACAAAGGCACCCATCGTACATGGACACAGTATATCATGTAAATATGGTGACTAAAAATGTGATCTCATTTAGAAGTTTAGAGACAAAATAGACAATAAACAATCACAAGATTTTCCATGAAATTAAAAAAAAAGTAAAGAAAGCAGTTATTATTCCAAATAATGTCATTATGGCTCAGGCACCAGCTGCCAAAGACAGCTTCCATATTCCCTTGAAGAGGGGCTGTTTTGAGTGTGTGATTTTATGCTAGCTATTGATGTAGGATATACAAGAGGTAGAAGCAAACCACTGTACAAGCAATAAGTACACAGCAGGAAAAACAAGCAATGGAGCAACAGTAAAGAAATCATAACCAAACATAAATATTAGAATGGGTTTATGATTAGTGTACATTATAAAACATCATGTCATATAAATAAAAAAGGACCTGTTAATTATCTTTCTCAGAAGCTGTTATAAAGCACAGAATCATGCAGAGATAATTCTTAGTTAAAGGATTTTAGCACTGTGTTTTTTGATAATTTGGTAAACTTCTCCTGGGAAGCATGTCATAGTAAGCAAGTAATTGTAAGTTTTAGTAAGAAAAATACTGAAACTGAAGTAAAAATAAGTTTAGGTCGGATGAGAAAACAGAAAATGGAATATATCCCCCCTCTGTTAGAACACAAGACCAAATGGTGGTTGTCAAGAGAGTTCCTCTAACATTTGCATTAAAATCAAAACGAGATGCTGCAGGGAGGTGACCCCTTTAATCGTTCCACATACCAACTTAAAACTTCCTTGCCTACTGAATTTTGCAAATACAGATTATCCTAATTTTCTTGAAGTATATATGTCACGTAGTTATAGAAACAGAGTTGACAGCGTTGTAAAAAAAATGGTGCTCTAATTATCAATGCTCTTTTTTATTTAGTGACAGAGTGTGAGAAGAGAGAGAGAGAGAAAAAATCCAGGAAGTTAAGAGATAAAGAACCCAAGATGATGATACTCAAGTATTATCATACCATGCCAGATCTGTGCTCTTACCTCAAGAAGTTAGAATTCACTGATTTCTGTGTTCTCACTCTTTAGTCATAAGAGGTGTGTAACCAATAGATTAGATCTATTTCAAGTGTTAGTTAGATCCTAGTTCTACTGAAGTTGGGCATATGTTATGTGCGCACGTGCATGCATGTGCATATTTAAGATAATAATATAAAAAAGAAGCTTGAAAATAAACCAACCGTGCTAACAATATAGAAGCAAGTGGCCATACCTTACCTGCCAGAGCAGCCTGCTGGGCTATCTCATCAGCACTCAAAGCCCGCCCAGGAAGCTCCTCAGTCTTCTCTTCTTCCCTGCGCTTCAAACATGCTGCTTTGGGATTAAGATTCCTTTCTAAACACACAAGACAAAAAAAAGGAAAATGATTAAAGTTTGCTGTTATTAAATAAGAAACAAATTAAACATTGTTTTGTTTTGTTTTGTTTTCTTAAAACTAATGCAACAAATCAGATCAGAAATTAAGGACATTGTTTATTATGATGATGAAGAAGAAAGAAAATCCTGTTATTCTCAGCAAAATTATTTGGATAAGAATTTATAAGAGTACAAAAGTGGCCTAGATCTACTTAGATTCTACTTTTGGGTCAATTATCCCATCCCACAAAAATGTTTCCTCTTTTAAGATTATTATGAATATAATTGAAGAGCTCCTCGTGGCCTTCACACTCTATCCTTTGTGCTACTGCAGCTGAGTGGTCTCTTTCTTTCTTTAGAGACACCTTGAAGACACTCAAGTGAATACCTAACCACTGATAAAAAGCAAGTGATACTGAGAGTAGTTTTGAACATGTTGGCCTGTTTTTTTTTTTTTTTCTATCCTAACAAAAGTATTCACATGAACACACTTGCTCATATCTTTAAACATACACCAATCCCTTCACTTCCTCTGTCATCTACTATTTCATATGAGCATCCTTTCTCACATGGTTTTCCAAAGCTAACCACTAAGCTGGAGCAGTCCAGATGGGTTTAGTTTCATCTCTCTCTCTCTCTCCCCCCTGATATTTACTGGTTAATATGACAGGTCAGCACTAAGAAAATAAATTTGAGCAAATGGAGCAACTAAAAGAAGCTAAAATACTATTTTTCATTTGTGTTGTCAATAACCCAAAGGTTTTACTATGGCACACACAATCAAATGTTTTACATCATTAAATTACATTGATAAAGTCTAAAAATAATTAACAACCAATTACTCTTTTGTTATATTCTACAATCTGTAAGCAAAGGCAGATGCACGGGAGTGAGAGACAGCAAAAATTATTAATGCCTCATAATTCACATAAGCAGAAGTTGAACGAGCTTTTAAATTCAGACAGCAGAAAAGGAGGATCATTATCATTATCTTAATCCTCTTTCCCATGCTTGCATGGGTTGGATGGATTTAATTGAGGCAGATTTTCTAAGGTCACAAGCCCTCATGTTTCCAAGAAAGTAATAAGGCAATATTTCTCCATGACCAGACAGGATTCTGCAGAATATTGGAAATAAATGACAGTGACATTCATTTACAATTATCAATGCCAAGGCAACGAGACAAATACATGCATGCATACGTGTACACACACACACAAAGTGAGCTACTTTCAGTTTTCATCCTCCAAATCCATGAGGTTTTGTGTCCCACCGCATCCAACACTAAAGCAGATGTCATTTGCTCAAGGTGGAATGCAGTGGAACTGAACATGTAACCATGTGATTGAAAAGCAAACTTCTTAGCCACACAACCTTGCCTGCACCTAATTGTGAAAATAATAAGGGGACTGAAACCCCAGTAAATTAAATAGCAATTCAGGGCAGTTCCAGAAAATACTTCTACTACAACCCGACCCACTTCTAAACACATTCTCTTTTATTTTTATCCAAAACAATATTTTACACTAAAATGAAAAAATAAATATTTTAAACCACTTTGGCAAGGGAAGTAAGTCTACTTTATCATAAGTAACTTGTTACCATACTTGAAATTAACATTATTCAGCACAAAGACAATTCAAAAACCATTTGAAGTAATTAACAAATCTATCACATCATAAATCATGGTTCAGTTGGAGTTGGGATTACACTGCATACTCTAATAGTGTTTGGTTGTATCGCTTCTAATTTGTTGTTTAGAGATTTGGTTTGGGACTACTCTGAAGACGGGTAAAGCCAACCATTTGGTGTAAACAGTTTTGGGAAAAACTGTAATAATTTTAGTATAGATGTGAGCAATAATGAATTCAGAGTAGCGCTGAAGTGATCTAAGGTGATGTTTATACATGCAGCTTTTTAATTGCAATAAAAGCTTGTCAGGTAGATTTGGAATAAATGAAAATCTGAAGAGACATGGACATGAACAAACAGATTAATGACAACTATTGTTATCAGAAAAGTTGGGAGTCATGGGTGAAATGTGCAGTGTAGTTGATAAAGCCAAGAGAAATTGCCAGAATTTAGCCAAAAAATTTGAAGAAAAATTATGTAGCCTATGTCACCAGTCAGGTACGTAGCCTCAGGAGGGCTATGATGTGCTTACATTCAGAAAGGCTTTTTCAGCGGAGAAGATTCACAGAATAATTCTTGTTTCTCTTTGAGTATATTTTCTGAAAGTTTATACTGAAATCTTTTCGTGCTTAATTAAAAAGCATAACTGTGAAGAAATTGTTGAAAAAAATTTGCTTGAACTGAAATTTCTTCAGGTTCAATTCAAAACTACATAAGTTTTAAGAAATTGTTATGCTTACTACCATACTCTGCCTTAGAATTATTGTGAATTTCAGTGCCCACGCAGGTTGTTTTGAAGCCACCCTAAGCATCAAAGTCTGGTGACTGACCCTAAAATTTGTAAATTTAAAAAACGTGCACAATAAAGCAGATTCCGGAATTAGCTATATTCTTCATAATTTTATTAAACAGCCAAGGATTGAAAAATTGCCATGTCTTATGGAGCATAGGTGGTTGGATCATTTCAGTGCCATTGCTTTTGTAATAGAAAATCACTCCAAGATTGTTGGTCTGGAACGAGTCATCAGATTCAAAAATGTGTATTGAGGCAGCTAGAATTTTACATCAAGTTCGTTCTAAAAGGGTTGTTTTTCTAGCCCTCATTCTTAGCAAACTTTTGCATGCAATTAGACCAGTAGACAAATAGCTTCAGAGTCACAAATGCGGATATACACCATGGCAAAGAGTGAAATTACCAAACTATGAGACTCTGGAGACTATTTGACAAGATTCTGAAACAAATGAGTCAATTTAATCTTATTGAGGAATGCATGCATCAAAAAGCTTGCGGGTCCCAATGTTCTTCAGATTATGTTGCCGAAGCCCTGGTACTACCACAAAATGATTGGATAATCTTTTATCACAAAATTTATTTCGCCATCATTGATGAAAGCTTGGGAGAGCTAAATAATAGATTTTCAGAGCAAAAAAACAGCAAGTCTACTTGGCAAGTCTACTATACCAATCTCAGAGACATTTTTAGATTTTGATACCTTAAAACCTTTGAGCAATTTAACTCTGCTGTCTTTGAGCAAATTGACCTTGCTGTCTGAACTTACTGTGGCTAAAGCATACATTTCCAAACAAAACATGACAACACTGTTGGAGATTTTTGGATCTTTACGTATCATACAGGATGCCTTTCCAAATGTTTATCTATTGTATGGTGCAACATTAACATTTGGGTCCAGCACAGCCACATGTGAATCATTGCTTGCAACACTAACTCGAATTATGACTCTGTTTCGACGAAATATGAAGCAACTGCGAAAATCAAACCTTGTGATACTTGCTTCTCTTAAGAAATACAAATCAATTATGGACAAGGACGATTTTCTTAAAGTTTTTGCATTGCATCGCCATAGACTGCAGTTGTATTAAATAAATGTAACCTGATTTTATTTTGTGTTGTGAATTTTCTTGGAAAACATAATCAAATTTACAAACAGTATGGTTTTTAGAGTTTTGTTCAGTACCCCCAGCTATCAAGATAGCTCCCCCTCCACCAGTTGCAATCGGTCAGCTATGTACCTGTCACTAGCTTATTGCAACTTGTTGCTCTGTTCAGCAACTAGACAATACAGGTCATTTATCAGTCTCTTTACTGGTTAGTCTTTTAGTTGGACTAAATGTGTGTTTAATATACAATATATACATATTCTAGCAACAGATTTTGCCTTCCCACTCTACAAGCCAACCTCAATATGAAATCCTTCCTAGGCAGATGCCAGGAAAGAGGAAATCAAGAGAGGAAGAGCTGAGAGATTACATAGGAAGGGATACGTGCTGGAGTTTAACCTCATGTTCACATTGACCAAGATCTACAATTAGAGGGTACAGAATGAGACAACTGGGCACAGCTGTTTTGGATGCTGACTGGCTGACATTTGGCCTGTTTAGGCAACAGTTATTGCAGTGCTGGAGGCAAACACATGCACACAAGCACATGCTCAGACACAGATACATACACAGAGACAGAGAGACACCATAATTAATTGAACACAACTAACAAAAACACTTACCTTCTCCTCATAAACATTGAGAAATACGCATGCACACACACTTAAAACAGAACATGAAATGCTTGTGTGTAACTTTAGCAAAAGTGAACTATGTATGTTATGGTGAAAGCTGAGGACAATAAAAGGGTCCCTACCTCGTACTTGCTGCTCTAAGCTTGTGATCAAGGTGACTGCCTGCTGTAAGATCAGTAATTTAGTCTGTTGTTTGTCATTAGATAGGTGTAAGGAGCACATACGACCCAGCTCCTTAAATGCCTCATTAATATCTCGTACTCGAACCCTGCATAACAAAAGAAAACGAAAATGTTCAGAAATAAAAGAACGTTCAGAATGAAGTTACCAGCCCAACATTTGCATTTTGGTAGGCTTACCGAAATTCAGAATTCTGTTAGTGTACTATTTTGACTTTAAAAAAAAAAAAAAGTCTTTTCAAACTGTTTACTTATTGATTTCTGTCTGTGTGCACTGTACATGTAACCCAAGGTAAATGGTATACCCGCAAACAAAACGACTCAAATTACTTTCAAAGCTTAGCTGAGTGCAAGACCGAGAAGACCAAAAGGAAAGTACACATGTATATATGAAGCTGAAAAGGAGGAAAAGAAATGGAACAAATAATACCAATGACAGCTAAATGAGTTCACAAAGAGCAACTTAAGTGACAAGTTTCACCAATTCAGATATAAGTAAACCCAAAGCTTGGATAGTAGAAAAAATGAAGGAGTAGGTTTTATTCCAAGTCTAAAGAGGCTGAATGATCGGGCAACTGCTAACACTTGTTAGAAGATATAATTAAATGATTTTTGTAGTACAGAACAAAATTATGATTCTGATAACAAAAGCAATACTCAAGTGAGTGAAACTCAGTAAGTGAAACTCGAATGACAACTAAGAACCCAAATTCAGGAAGAAAATAATTTGTTGGAATTTAAAAAAAAATATTCTTTTAACAGTTGAACTTTTGAAAACTTTGCACAAATGCAGTCACATATTTTTGGCACAAAGAACAAAAATTTTTCCTCAGTAAAATCACAAGACTGGTGGTAAATATGAAGTAGAAATATTTAAATAACAATAACAAAGCCTCCTAGAATGTGAAGAACCAAAATGCAAAAATGAGAGGAAAACTATACAAAATATCAATTGTAAATAAAGTGAAATATAATTTAACTTCAGCAAAATCATCTCAAAATACCCAAACTTTACATAAAAGTAAGAAAGCGGAAGTAAATAATCTAATAAATGGTGCAAACTTTAAAATTGTGACATAAAGAAATTGCCCCACCCTTCCCTCTTGCAGCTAAAATAAGCAAATAACATTCCACAGCCATGAAAATATCTTTATATTAGAAATAGAATCAACAGATAAAAACTAAAAATGTCATCCTGTAGCTCTGTTCCATCATGATGAACGCACATGGAAATAAGTAATAATCTACATCTAATTTGAAAATTATGTTAGTATTTAAATGACTATAATAATAATAATAATAATAATGAAGTACACACAATATCTTCAATCTACGACATCACAACACTGGATACTGTGCGACATCTTCAATATTAATAATAGAAAATACAAAAATGATGCCACAAGCATGCTGGGTTAACGAGTAACTTCCAGCAATGAAAAAAGAAAAAAAGAAAAGAAAAATCATTGTTTACAGAAAGCTGAAAATTTAAGAATGGTGAACGTTCACACATTCTTTTTTTTTTGTTTTTTTTTTTTTTACTTTGATTTCCGACAAGTTTCTGCAAGGTGAGTTTCTAAAACAGCTGTCTGTAAGAAGAACAGTTGGGCGAGTTAAACAGCTGTCTGCAAAAAAACAGTTGGGCATGTGCACAGATGTCTGTTCAAGTTTAAAAGTAAAAAGGGCAGAGAACAACTTGCATGGCTCATAAGGTTAACAAATGCCATTGCATTTTCCTTAGATTTACAAACATAAATGGAACAGCTTTAATTCAATGAATGGAAATTTTAACGTCCTTCATGTAAGTTATAGCAACACTAGGGAAACAGTAACTACAACATTATGCCTAAATAAATTTTGCCTATTTCACAACAGAGGAATAACTACAATACCTTTCACGTGCATTATTTGCTTGTCTGCGCAATCTTTCTCGTTCAGCTTTAGCTTCGGGTGAATCATCTTCATCGCCATCACTGCTATTGAAAATAACAAAAGTATGAAATATAGATGACTGCTCAAATATAGACGATTGTATAAAGCACTAACTGCAACATTTTCTTTCCATAAAGATAACTGGAAATACCACTTTAATGGTTAATCGCTAACAAAATTCAAACAAAGAAATCCGCCACTTTCAAACAAAATATCTGCTGTAGCCAGAATTAATTTTAGAGAGTTAACCCTTTAGTGTTCACATTATTCTTCCAAAATTAATGCTTTTTCATCCATATTATTTTGAACTAATCATGCATAATCTTGTAGCTATGAGATTTCGATGAGGTAGCTGTTAATTTTTAAAACAGTATTGTTGGGTTGGTGTGAGAGGCCAGATCTGGCCACTTTGAACATAAAACAGGCAGAATACTTTTGGCCGGATATGACCGGTTTAAATGCTAAAGGGTTAATGTAAGGAAGAAATATTTTAAATCCTTAACTAGAACATTTAAAAGACACACAAAACTGAAAAATGAAACAAAAAAGAATCCATCCAAACTTTAATAAACTCCTGTTTCTTTACAAAGATGGGCTTATGGGTTTCACTTTCCTCATAAATCAGTCATCCCAGTGACCCTACATTAACATATCATCATCTTAAAATATCCCTTTCTCCAGTAATTATCAGTTAAAGGAAAAGCAAAATCCACTTTGATTAGGTCAAAATTAAGCCACAACAGGAAGCCCATAATAGTTTAAACTAACAATTAGCATATTATTACTTGGACATCTAGCATTGAACCAGCAAGATTTGAAACTGGAACCAAGAGGGACAAATCTAAATACTGCAATGTAACCTATATTTTCAATTAATCCCACAACTGGATTGGAATTTTCACAACTTATAAATCCCAGCACCTTAATTTTGATAGCATCCTGCATGAGACTCTGCATTTTATACTATAAGACAGTTTTTTAAGTGTTATACTTCAATTTAAATGTTCAACTGTAATTCTATGTAAGAATCTTTCCAAACTGTAGCTTAATGATGGAAAAGTTAGATTATTAACTGTTTATAGAGAGTTAGATAATAATAATCTATAAACAAGTTACTGAAGAGATTGCAATACAGCAATGAAATAATTTAACAAAAATCTATATACTGTTTATAAATTAATAAAGGACTGAACCAGTGCGTGTGTTTATTACTGGCATAATACCTCTCCCAAGGTTTAATTAGATTATTAAATCCTTGTAAATTCTTAAAATATCTTCAAAATCAGTTGAAATACATTTTGAATAAATAATAAATTAGGTAACTAAAATGTTTAAAAAAGATCTATCTATTCGTAAGTGAATCCTTACAAAATATCAAACCAGTTATTCACAGCAAGAGATTGTTCTTCATCAGCATGTGAATATTTACATTAATAAACTCGAAAAGTTTAAAGAGGGGAAAAGAAAAAAAGAATATTTTTATTCATTCATCATCTTAACATTCACTTTTTTTTTTCTATACTTGCATGGGTCCAAAGGTTTATTATTGAAGCAGATTTTCTACTGTCATATCCACCGCTTGTCATCAACCTTCACCTGTTTCCAAGCAAGGTAATAATATTTCTCTGTGACCAGACATATTCACATTTACAAAGAGACGTACATTTAAAAGAGCAAACCAAGTTTATACATTTGTTTCATTTGTTAAAACAAAGAATTTCTTTTTGAAGTTGGATGTTTTTCAGAAACCAAACTGCTTTTTTGCCATTATATCTTTGAGACATTTCAGGGATGAGGGACCTGCAACCTTGCTAGAAGTCCACTAGAACCACTTTTACATAACACTAGGAGAGATTTGACTATTTTGGGCAAACAATAACATATCAATTACATCATTGAGTTCTTTTTGCATTTTATGACAACCAACACCAAATATCTCCTTCAGCTCGGACATATATCGCTATTTCTTCCAGGTATGCTTTCACCTTGCAGCAAAACTAATTGCTGCGATTCCTCTCATTAAATTAACAATAAATTCATTAACATCATCATCATCATCATTTAATGTCCGTTTTCCATGCTGGCATGGCTTTTCTATAACACAATTGAAACATTATTATGGCTGATAGTTAGCAAGGTGAGACACACATAAGAAAGAAGGAAACAAAGGACCACTGATGAGGTCATAGAAGTGTGACGAAAGAACTCTGGCCGAAATAAGATTAATGTAATATAAAGCTG
>JARUKP010000725.1:0-10760 GCA_029874955.1 Octopus insularis | reverse complement strand
ATATATATATATATATATATATATATACATATATACGACGGGCTTCTTTCAGTTCCTGTCTACCAAATCCACTCACAAGGCTTTGGTCGGCCCAAGGCTAGAGTAGAAGACAGTTGCCCAAGGTGGCACGCAGTGGGACTGAACCCGGAACCATGTGGTTGGTAAGCAAGCTACTTACCACATAGCCACTCCTGTGCCGATAGAATTTTTTTTATTGACAAACTCAAAACTCTATAGCTGTAAGAAATCAGTAATCAACTCCTAAATACACTAATAGTTAAGTAATGGGTCAGAGATGGAAGTGAAAATATAACTCATTGGGATATTACATTTTAGTCAAGTCCTGTATATAAGAAAAAAAAACCCTACAGCTGAAGTTGAACTAGGCACTGGCATGTGTGGCTCAGAGACTCTCTTTGCAATCATATGGTTCTGAGTTCCATCCTACTTTGTAGCACTTTTGGTAAGTGACTCTTCCTACTAGGATAATGATGCTAGCTAGTCCTTTACATGTACTTCTCCATCAAGACCGACTGAAACATTCATCAATTCCACAATGCTGCTGTAGGAATTATTACATGGTTGTTTAACCTGCTAAAGATAGCAGTCAGATCTCCCTCTAAATTACACTGTTATCTTGGGGAAAAAAAGGACTCATTGGATGTGATCCTGGATCCATTCTATCTCAGAAAAAAAGCATGGGTGTCATGGATAGAAAGTCCTTGACTATAGGGTTTCTCAATAACAACCGGCCTTGACCTAACTATAACTTAGAACTGCATGGACAAATCATTTTGAATCAAATGACTTGGCTACAGATAAAGCAGTGCTGGAATGAGGGTATGAACTTGTGAGCCCCAAAATACTTGACTCAACTACCCATATGAGAATGTAAGAGAAAGCACATTGACAGTAACTGATAATTGTAAAGTCATACACTTATGCAGAACATGAGTCAATACTGAACTTTAAATTTAAAATAAAATACTTTGCACTCTATTCAAAGTTTTGTACCTTATGAAGAACAAAGATAACAATAAGGCATTCCTTGTTAAACATACCAAGTTATATGACCATGCTATCAATATTTTCAAGTACAGGGCAACAGTAGAGGAGGGAAAGTCGAGAGAAAGAGAGCAATAGTTATACATGTAATAAATGCAAACTTGAGAATAAATGATATTTATGAGAGTAGCTTAACTACTAAAAACTAACTTCAAATAAAGTTTGCCTGTTCAGTTGCTGCACACGTATAAAGCCTTAGAATTATAAGAATGGGGTGATGGGAACTGAGATTGTGTAATAGTTGGGGCTTAAAAAAGCAATACAGAGGGTTGTGTAAGGGCCATCTAATATTATGAGGTGGAAGAGGCTGAGGTAAAGCTAACAGGAAGGGAGCAATAGACTGGGGTGGAGAGGAATCCTGAGAGAATCTCTGAAGAAAAGAGAGGTGGTGTAGAAGTTTGTGGGGCTAGATAAAAGGGGCAAAAAATGAGGTGTTGAGGAGGCTAAAAGCTGTGACAAAGAGATAAGTTCTATTCTTTGTGGCTCTTTTTTTTTTTTTCTTTTCTGTTTCAACTTATGTGCTATGCTTGTACTCTTGGCTATGATTGCCAGCTTTCATTACTTGACTTATTGCTGCTTTCTATCTCCTGTTTTACCCTTTTCTCACAAGTTGTAGTGCACTGCATTCAATAATCTCATTATTTATTACGGTGAAAAGATGGCAGAAGCATGAGTGAGTCAGCATTTCTTCTAGCTCTTTACATTCTGAGTTCAAATCCCCTGAGATCAACTTTACCTTTCATCTTTTCAGGGTTGATGAAATAAAATACCAGTCAAGTACTGGGATTGATGTAAGTCACTAGTGCCCTTCCCTCAAAATTGGTGGCTTTGTGCCAAAATTAGAGAGAATTATTATTATTATAGTAGATAACAGACTGGTATCATTAACACATCAGACAAAATGTTTAGTAGCATTTCATCTGGCTCTTTATGTTCTGAGTTCAAATCCTGCTGAGGGTTAACTTTATCTTTCATCCTTTCAGAGTTGATAAAATAAGTACCAGTTGAATGGTGGGTTCAATGTAATCAACTTCACCCTCCCCTCAGAATTTTTGGCCCTGTGCCAAACTCAGAATTATTATTATTATTATTATTATTATTATTAAGGTGTCAAGCTGGTGGAATCGTTAGCACGCCAAGTGAAATGCTTAATGGCATTTTGTCTGCTGCTATGTTCTGAATTCAAATTCCACTGAGGTCAGCTTTGCCTTTCATCTTTTCAGGGGTCGATAAAATAAGTACCAGCAGAGTACTGGGATTGATGCAGTCGACCTACACACTCATCTGAAATTGCTAGCCTTGTGCCAAAATTTGAAATCATTATTAACAGACAATTTCAAAGCTAACACTTTACCTTTCATAAAATACACATTAGACTTCTGTCTGATCAAATGATCCAAGTTTAAAACTTTATTTGGCTGGTTGGCTAAACAGTGACAATCCCATCTTGATTATGATGCAAGGATAAAATGCATGATTCCATTAAAAACAAAAGTAATTTTTATAGCAGGAGATTTGATGGTTTGGTTTATTACTTATTGATGAGAGACCTTTCAGGTCACAACTGCTCTGTATACAAACATCCACCGAAAAATAGGAGCAGCTGCAATTATTTGACAACATTAGAAGAAAAAGTATTCCAATTGCTTACACAAATATGTCATCTGCATAAAAAATGATAGCTAAATTAATGTTAATATATTGAATGTAGGAAGCATTAAGAATTTAATGAGAAAGACTTATGCTGTGAGGATAACATGATATGACTAATGTCAGTTTACTCATTTCAACAAGTCCAGACAGGATTTGCTCCATTAGACTTCATCTAGAAGGCACAGCTTTCAATATAGTTCCCAAAGTAATGACAGAATCCTTTAAAAAATGTACAATATGGTACATAGGTTGGGGTGAAAATTGCCAAAATGAACAAATCAATGAGGTTAAATACTCAAAGATGTCATCTGCATAAAAATAACAATAGTTAAGTTATACACTTGAGCCATCTCCATGGTCAGACATGTTTTCACAGAAGATTGGAAATGAAGAAGAACGCTTTGGAACTGATCCCAAACAACATGGTTTGGAAGCAAACTTCTTAACCACACAAACATACTGAAAACAGTAATGACTATAT
The DNA here is from genome assembly GCA_029874955.1 of Octopus insularis. Taxonomy (NCBI): domain Eukaryota; kingdom Metazoa; phylum Mollusca; class Cephalopoda; order Octopoda; family Octopodidae; genus Octopus; species Octopus insularis. The sequence continues at coordinate 7,561 of JARUKP010000725.1, read as the reverse complement.
GTATTTATCATAATAACCTTCCTTTACTATTCATCAGTACCTAAACAGAATTCTAGTTGACTATATTATTGATTATAGCAAAGAAAGAGAGGGAGAAAAGAGGAGAGAGAGGGTGCAAGAACTGATGAGGCGTCTCAATGGAGTTGCTAAACCCACTGGAAATAGCAAGTAAATCTCCCTCTAATTACAGTAAACTGACTTTAAAATTAAAAAGAAATATTAAATTGAATAATGTAGACTTGAGGCAAACTAACATCAACAATCTTAAAAAATATAATTTAAAAAGGATGGTTTAAGAGTTTATAAAATGTTAAATGAATCTACAACTCATAAATTTAGAGCTAGTTTTAAAGCAGTAATCAGTTGATAGAAATCTCCCTATGAACAATTCCCTTAAGGTCTAACATCAGTAACTTTACTAAAACACCTAATAACAAATCCCACTGGATAAGGCAAATTATATTATTAAACATTCATTTATCCTCTGAATATTTTATTCTTTTGGTCTGATATAATAAACTCGAGCCATGAATGAGATTCAAATTAACTTCTTAACCTTCAATTAACACTTGTCACAATTTGCACAGGATATAAAAAAGGAAACAATTTGGAATTCTTAGAGGCTGTTCAGTATCTTCCAAGTAATGTTGACAAAAAGAATAGAGAATTCATTCAAAATAAGTACGTAACACTGTTATTGTGTAGAAATGTTCGTTTCTCTGAATACCAAGGAAAACTGAATCAACAGGTAGATAAGCATCAACACCCTTATAAAATATTTTTTTAAATGCCACATAGCTCAAATCCATGTATGTGTACAGAAATAGATGCACATATCGCCATCGTTATACAACTGCTTTCCGTTCTGAAATAAGTTAGGTCCTACCCACTCCCTGCACACTTAGTTTTGACATCCACTCTGGCCCCATGGCATCTAGTACAAATAAAAATAACAACCATGTTGTGCATGACTTTATTTTTGACAAGGTTTTCGCAGCTAGATGCCCTTCCTATCAACAACTACTTTATCGTGATACACACGTATATAAATTCACACATGCTCTTGCGTGAGCGAACACACATATACATACACGCACATACGTGTAAGAAGAAAAAAAGAACGAAAGAAATTTTTTGACACTTGAGTACAAGTGGATAATTATGAGTAAATTATGTAGAAAAATAGGATTAAGGAAATCTAAAGTATTAAAGAGGATTAGCTACTATATTAAATGGATTATAAACAACAAAAACAAAAGGATAAATAAAATAGATTTCAGAAATAGGATTAGAATCAAATAGATAAAATTGGATATAAACAAAGAGATTATCCACAAGATTAATTGGTATGAAAATAATGACAACCAGTTGAGAGTAATAAGTAAAATTAAACCAGTCTAGGGACTAGTTATGAAAACGTAAAACAAAGACTAAGCAGAATCGAATGCAAGTAGATTACATTACGAAACTTAACCATTAATTAGATATCCACAGGTAGACGTGGTGGTCAAAGTTAATTTGGAAGTGGTAAAGTCAGATCTAAGACTATTGAATGTTACAGATAAAATGAATCAGATCTGAGCTTCATCAACAACATTACGAAATTTTTTCGAGTAGCAAGGTAGTGGTGAAGAGAAAGCATTTTGCAGTGAGCTGGCAGAACCGTTAGCATATAGGACAAAATGCTTCGCAACGTTCTGAGTTCAAATTCCACCGAGGTCGACGAAATGGTAAGTACCAGTTGAGTCCTAGGGATCGATATAATCGACTAATCTCCTCCTCGCAAATTTCAGGCTTTGTGCCTACAGTGGAAAGGATTATTACAGTCGTTAGCACGCCGGACTAAAATGCTTAGCAGCATTTCGTCCGTCTTTACGTTCTGATTTCAAATTCCGGCGAGGTCGACTTTGTCATCCTTTAGGGGTCGATGAACTAATTACCAGTTGTGCCCTGGGGTCGATGTAATCAACTAGCATCTACCCCAGAAAATTTGGTAATTTTTTAGATTAACACCCGCACGATTACCTAACCCTAACTCTAACACTAACCCTAAACCCTAACCCTGACCCTAAAACCCTAACACCCTAGTGGAAATTGTGCGGGTGTTAATCTGAAAAATTACCGAAAATTTCAAGCCTTGTGCCTATGTTAGAAAGGATTACTACTATTATTATTATAATTGTTATTAGGTGACGGCAGGGCAGTGAGCCGTCAGAATCGTTAGCACGCCAGTCAAAATGTTTAGCGGTATTTCGTCCGTCTTTATGTTCTGAGTTCAAATTCCGCTGAGGTCGACTTTGCCTTTTATTCTTTCAGGATCGATAAAATAAATACCAGTCGAGCACTGGATCGATGCAATCGACTTATCCCCGCCCCCAAAATTTCTGGCGTTGTGCAAAAATGCAAACCCACCTTTATTCGGTGGCGAGCTGGGAGAACCGTTAGCTCGAAAAACAAAATGCTTAGCGGTACTTCTTCTGGCCTTACATTCTTAGCTCAAATTCTGACGAGATTGACTTACCTTTCATCCATTAAGAGCCGATAAGATAAATACCAGTTGAGCATTGAGGGTTGATGTAAATCGACTAGCCCCCCTCCCCTCTCCCGAAAGTTTCACGCCTATAATAAAAAGGATTATTATTATGTATTAATTTCATCTTTGTATATCTAAATATGTCAAATATCTATATCTACACTACATTTTAATCGATTTGATTTCCAATCATTATCAGATGTATTACTCAGGTGTCATGTTCGTGGTACCAAACTAGATTCGAAATTAAGATATTTCGGTTCGAATCCAGTTTGGTAACACAGACACCTTCAACAATAAAACAGTTGGAAACTGAACAGATCGAAACAATACGGATAAAGATGTTAAAATACGTTTCTCTCAAAAGACGAGGATAATATTTCTGTATTTCTATCATTGTATTGTGGATGTGCTGGGGTACTGCTTTCAATGGTTTAGTTTGTCGCATTGGTCCCACTATTCATTTCATCAATCTCTATTTGTCGAAACAGTAAATTATGGAATATACGTAAATTAGTTTCAAGACAGGCATGAACACAGATAGAATAAATCACACACACATGGCGAGCTGATACACAGTTTCCGTCCACCAAATTCTACTCACAAGGTATTGGGTAACTTGAATATACAGTAAAAGATACTTGCCTAAGGTGACATGCAGTATGATCGAACAACCAGGTGGTTGCGAAGCATTAAACAAAAAGCCATACCAGCGCTTAGTACGGAAAATAATAAAATTCTACAGTTTTAGACTTTTATTCAGTCCCGATTTAAGGTTTAATGTGTCCCTGACATGTTGCATAAGCATAGGTAAACTGGGCAGTTGCCCGAGGACCCTTATGAGTTTAGTGACCCAATGCTAATCTATGTGTACTATGGATATGTATGCAGGGCTCCCAGTGCGCGGCTTTGCCTGGGAGCCAATAATGTTCAGATGGTTCTGCTTCTATTGAAAAATTGATCTCTACTAAATCAATATCATACCATTTTTCCCTTTTTTTTTTCTTTTTTTTTTTCTTTTCATGAAATGGGTATTTTAAAATTCAAGTTGACTATGGCAGAGAATGTCATTTCTTTACAGTATTTGAAGTTGCTTCATTTTTATAATAGCACCTACAAAAAGCGGCGAGCTGGCAGAATCGTTAGCACACCGAATACCATGCTTAGCGGCATTCTTCAGGGTTTACGTTCTGAGTTCAAATCCGCGCGATCGACTTTGTGTTTCATTCTTTTGGAGTCGATAAAATATGTTTCAGTTGAACACTGGGGTCGATGTAATCGACTAGCCCTGTCCACCCACACCACCAAATTTCAGGCCTTGTGCCTATAGTAAAATGGATTATTAAACATTAAAAAAAAACTTTAAATTTTCTAAAAAACATTAAAACTAAGAATTTGAAAACTTTTTGGATTTTCGTCTGAATATTGTCATTTCTGATTAATCCTATCGATTGGTATCAATTTTAATTGATATTCTCCTCTCCCTCTTTACTGGATGTTACCAAAGACTACCACAGACTAAATTTCGACAGATTCTTCAATCCGATCAACTGTTTTAAAACAAAGCTAAATGATAAAATTGAATGTCAATTTTCAAAGTAAAAATATATTGAATTATGTATTTGGTGTATCAGAATACATCGATATTTTCCAATAAATCAAGATAGTCACACAGCATACGTGTTTGTGTATATCAATGTATTTCTATATATTTGAGTGTTCATGAGTGCGCGCGTGTATGCGCGCGCGTCTATATTTCAAGGTAAATTGCATTGGTGATAGGTAATAATGGCTACCCTAATGGCTGATAGTTCAAAGCGTTTTTTACACTTCATTAAGCAAGAAATCAGGAGAGAAGAAATCAAAATAAAAATTGAACAAATAGCAAGGGAAAATATAGACATATTTAATCACCAGCAGAAGACGAAGAAAAAAGTGAATAATTGCAACAGTTAAAAGATGGACGTAGTTGAAGAATGAAATATGAGGTAAGCAGTAGACAAATCGCTAAAGCAATTTAATCAATTAAAACGTATACTTCACCATGAAATGGCTCTTGCATGAGATAGTTAATGATAGGAAAACGGATTATTTGCAAATTATCAACTTGTGCCTTAATAAACTGCTTTCAGTAATAATAATAGCATAGTTATGAAAATAGGCGTGGCCCATTCCAGGCATTCTTCGCTTTAAAGATCGCTGCTACCACTTGTCACAACAGTTTCGGAATAATTTTAACATTTATTAATATTTATAAGAGAGAGAACGACAAAGAAAGAGATAAATAGATGAGGAACAAAGAGGAAGAGGCAGATAAGAACAGAGAAATAAAGAAGGATACAGGGAAAGAGGAAAGAACAGACAAATAGATAAAGAGGGATAGAGAGTGAGAGAGATAGGGAGAGAGCGATGCAGTAGCACACCTTTCTTAGCAAAGTGCATGCACATCTATAAAGCTTGACTGAAATATGTCTGTTCCTCCTGACAGACACCACATTATGTGTTTATCCCTCAATGCGTAGCAAAAAAAAAAAAAAAAGATTCGTCTGAATCTAGCAACGGTTGCTGTTTAAAGCAGGTATTGAATTAAAAAGAAATAAATGCAATAAATACGGACAGTGGAGCCGAACATTCCATTCATATACGGGAGAGATTAAATACCTACGCAGAGATTAGATGAAAATTTAAAAAATCACGGGGGTGGTGAAATGAGGATATATTTTTCTATATTTTCCTTAATTATATGCATGTGGGTATGAGAGAGAAGTTGTAATACTTATAGAAAATATAAAACTACTTAGAAAAGGTGAGCCTAAAATTGTATTTAAATTTAAGAAATTCAATTAGCAAAACCAATAAACGGATAGTGCACTCGTCTACTCCTGGGAGCCAAGTGCAAAATAAAAAAAAAAGAACAGAACTAACTGGAGTCGTCTCAAATATTTAAAAGGGACAAAATAAACTATAACCCCCCACCACCACCACCACTCTTTTTCTTCTTTTTTTCTCCCTCTTAGTCGGAGTGCTTTCGGAATTAGCATGTGGTAAAAGCATCGAAGACTTACTTTAAAGACGTTTGTTTTCTTTTAACAGAAAGTGACAGGAGCTTCGTACGTGAGAAGAAAATGGTGCACTGCAGGTGAGCAAGAGAAACCGTAAAAATATCACACACACATACGTTCAACTCCACTGACTGGATTTTATACTCTATATTTTTCTAAAATAAACAGAGGAGAGAATGAACTCAAAGAATATTTTTGTAGGTGTGCTTTATATAGTTCTTTTATCAAAAACCTGTTTTATGTAGATCCTCCAATAACATTTTTCTTTATAAGGTTGTAAATAAAGTCCAAGATAGATAGATAGATAGATAGATAGACAGATAGATAGATAGATAGATAGATAGACAGATAGATAGATAGATAGATAGATAGATAGACAGTTCGATAGATAGATAGACAGTTCGATAGATAGATAGACAGTTCGATAGATAGATAGATAGATAGATAAATATTTGTTTGATCAAACATCACTTATATCAAATAAATAAAACTATATTTGCCTTTCGTTTCGAAATTTGGTAGCTGTTTGTGTAGTATATTCATGTAGAATCTTCGTTGAGAATGTTGGAAAGAAGCTTCTGATAAATCCTTCGACGGTAAAAGCACTAATTTTTCTTAAGACATCGCGTCGAAGAGGTAAAAAAAAAAAAGAACCTCTCGGAAGCGAGCTGTTCGTTCTTCGCTGAAAATGCCGATGAATATGAAAGTGCCAAATCAATGATCGCAAAAACAAACACACACACACACATTAAGAAAAGAGAGAGAGAAGGAAATATGCTTTTCAGTGTTGGCCCATCCTTAATGTAGTTGGGCAGAACTATTCAACAGCTTACATACTTCTCTCTTCAGCACCGAAGCCAACTACCAACACACACGAGCCAATGAGGGAACATCTATGTGGTCGTTCGACCTTCTAGAAATAGTAGCGAAAATCTCTCAGAACACAAGCTACTATCATTCAATGAAAAGAAGAAAGGAAAAGACATTGTAGTGTGAGATAAACTGGAGAAACTGGACGGTCACAGCTAGAATACTTTTAATTATAATTTTGCTTGATGAAAGCTGAACGATTATTACTGACAAGTTGAGTCTTCGTTTCAAACTGCTATATTTTCACAAACCTTTAAACACGCGTAAAACCATTCGCTTACTGTGACAATTTTAGCATTAAAGCGCAACTGTCTTATGTCATTTGTATTTACCTTTATTAATTAGAAGGATAATAAAATAGATAATTAAAATATGCAAAATACCTAGGCACTACTAGATTTTTAATTAAACTGGATCTTGGCCCTTTCAAAACAATTCAAAGACTGCGTTTAAGATGCGCTTACATGTTGAACAACAACAGCCGTTGATTTGGCGGGTATGGAAGGGATGCGTCATTGTTTCTTTATAGGTATGATTTGGCGGGGATGGGAGAACTACATCATTGTTTCTTATATATACGTAGGTATGATTTGGCGGGTAATAGAAGAAATCGGTTATTGTTTTTTCTTATAGGTATGTTGTAGGATATGTTAACGAAGAAATAAGAGAAGCCTGTTCCGTAATGTCATTAGCGGCGCTGAGTTCCCAGCTGGATATTGAAACCCGGTCGCAGGTTTCACTGACAACATCATATAACAGCGGTCACGGAATAGATGAAACAAATGTGCGTTTATGGTGGATTTATCGATAAACGTACCTGTCCATAACACGTAATAACATGACACGCGCATGTTATTTCAGAAAATGTGTAACCTTTTGTCAAGTTTTTAAGAAAATAGATATTTTGCACTTGAATCTGAGAGAAGATAATTGTAATTGCTCTTGTGAGGAAAGGAGACAAAAATTAAAGAAAATATCAATTTCAGTCATTTATTTATTCCTTTTTTTAAATTCAATTTCCCGTACACTGTGTGTCTTGCGATAATCTAGATGTGTACAAAATGCATGAGGGTGTATATACAAATAGGATTATGTA
>JARUKP010000724.1:0-10765 GCA_029874955.1 Octopus insularis | reverse complement strand
CATCATCATCATCATCATCATCATCATCATCATCATCATTATTATTGTTGTTGTTGTTATTATTGAGGTGGTAAGCTGGCAGGATCAATTGCATGTCAGAGAAAAATGCTTAAGTGACGTTTCTTCTGGTGCTTTACATTCTGAGTTCAAATTCCACTGAGGTTGACTTTGAATTTTTTTTGTTCTTCGTTTCGGATGTAGATGAAATAAAGTTCTTGTCATGTACTAAGGTAGATATAATTGACTTTTTCCCTCCTGTTGCTAAGAAAAAACTTGGCCCTGTGCCAAAATTTGAAATAATTATCATTATTGTTATTATTATTATTATTATTATTATTTTTATTATTATTATTATTATTGTTATTATGATTGTTATTGTTATTATTACTATTATGTTATAAGCAGTAGGTACCCAGCAGTTGCCTGAATATTGTATCAATGTAACAGGACTCTACTGCCGGAGGCAGTTTGAGAGGGAATCGGCTGCTATGTCATGACATATCTAGCTAACTTATTTTTTTAAAGGTCTTGGTCATTGGTTCAGGCTCACCTGATAACCATTTCTGTCAACCTAATTTCACCCCCACAGGAGTTTGCATGAATCCCAAGAACTGAAATCATAGCTACTTGCCCAAGATACCAATCCAGTGGAATTAAATTTGAGACCTCATGGTTGCAAACTGAATTTCTTAACCACTGAACCATTCCTGTGTGTATTAACATTAGGTGAATAGGTATGCAGATCTGGGACTGTTTTAGTAGGCCCCTGGACAAATCAGTACATTGGACCCTATAATATTGGCTTATTGACAGCAAGCCACGACATGCATAGATCAGAATTGGGGCCTTATACCCATAAAGCTCTTGGTCAATTCAATGTACTGGGCCCTGTAATATTTATTTATTTGACCTCAAGCTACAGCATACATCAATCATAATTGAGCCCTTAGACTTGTAAGCCCCCAGACAACTGTCCAATGTGCTCATGCATTAAGACAGCAGTAAACACATCTCAAATCCTCAATCAGCCCCCTGCAGTATCAATGTGAAATTAGAATCTCCTTTTGAATTCTTCTCACCATATTCCACATAATAGCCACATTCCAATAATAGCCACATTCCAATAATAGCCACATTCCAACAATGACCCATTCCATGTTTTATTGGTTTTTTAAAAATTTTTGTTTTGTTTCTGCGGGCAGGGAATGTATGTTTTTCTTTTTCTTTTTTTTTTGTGTGTATTTTGGTGGGGTGGGATTTTGCGCTTGGAGATTAATTTAAATTGACTTGGGATTTAGCTCTGTCATAATCCCTTACCCCTAGGACTCGTAAGACCAGAGCTTATGAATCTCCGTAGTGTTTAAATAACTGAAATTTTCAAGACTCCTCCCTTGATAGGACACCAGTCCATTGCAATGTTAACTTCCCAGATATTGCTGGAACTCATTTACAGCTCAATGGAGTGGGTTAATGTGAAATTAAGAGATTTTTTTTTCTTTTTTTGTTCATAAATACAATGCACAATCTAGTTGGGAATTGAAACCGTGATCTTTTAATCACTAGTGCATCACCCTATCCCAGACATAGGCAGGCTTTTTGAAGGAGCAAGCTGCATAAGACATGGCCCATCATCAGACGGGCTGCATTACTAAGACATAAAATTCAATTTTCATTAAGTGTGCCATTCAGTAAGTCCTCACAGATGGCAGTTTGCTCGAGACAGCCATAACCACCTCGACCACAAGCCTCCACAAATCCAAATAATATTGTAAAATAGAAATTTTTGAAGTCCTGTGATCTCTAATAAGACATGAGATATTGATGTTAAATATTATCCATGGCATAAATATTTGATGTTAGTCATGATAATGGTGGTGGGTTGTGTGTGTAGGTTGGGTAGGGGGATACTGGATTGATTAAATGGGTATGGAGGGGAGGCAATGTTTTATTGGTAACTAGAAAATCCTTTACATTCATTAACACTTCACAACCCCACCCATCCATCCCTTTCCTGGCAGCTGATAGTAAATGAATACCAGCATATTACTGGTATTGCCTTTATAAAACCCTGCCGAGAGATGAAAGTCAACACTGACTTCAGTGGGAATTGAACTCAGAATGTTAGGACATGCTACCATCTTCTTAACAACAACCACAACAACAATAATAATAACACTGATCATAATGACAACAACAACATTAACGTAATTCTTGAAATTTTGGAGGTGGGGGTTAGTTGATAACATCAAACTCCAGTCCATGGCTAGTGTGTTGTGTAATAATAATAATAATAATAATAATAATAATAATAATTAATGATATTAATAATAATAAATGCCAAAGAAATGAGGATGTCTCTAGTCATTAAATCTGCTAGAAATAGCAGCCAAACCATGCTCATAATAAAAAATATTGAAAGCAAAAAGGAATGCTCAAACTACCGGTTAATGTTAGTTCTAGATGTATACAAATAGATGACAATGTCATGGCTGGAATGTCTTCCTATATATGAGTGTCTGCTAGACTAGGGATGATAGTGTCAACGATATGATGTCTAAGAACAAATCTTTACTTCATTACTCTCGCTATCAGTGATAGTAGCTAAATCTCCCTCAGATCACATAGCGTTGTCTTAGAGAAGGAAAAGACACATCAGACAGACAAGTTTATTCCCTAGGCATTTTTTTTACACATCCATTGACCTAAAGAAGACAAGGTGGTTACAGCTGGAATACTTTTGATTCCTGTTGAACTGGAGCTAAAAGCAAAAGTAAAAAAAAAAAGCCCCAAAAAACAGACTTTCGAGGGCCTGCTCAGTCATGGGTTGGCATGATATAAAAGAGGGGCAGCATAAGGACCTACATAAGCATGAAATATTTTGCAACCTTTTATTATAGGAACAATATATAAAAAAAGCACCAATATTAAGTTGACTCCAAATCATGAGTGCACTGTTTATGGGACAGAGATTGGCAGACAGGGAGAGAGAGAGAGAGTATGACAAAGCCCCAATTATGGGTGTTGCAAGTAACTAGAATTTTTGCTTTCTATCCTGAGATTCGAGGCAGACATATGGTTAAATCCTAAGGCATTGTTGAAATAATGATGATGATAATAATAATAATAATAATAATAATAATAATAATGGTGATTGTAATAAATGCCCTGATGCAATACCAGGCACTGGCTGTCATGGCTTCTGATCTTAACTGATTGGAAGTGTTATCATATACATTGTTTTGTCTTTGTTTAAAAAGATGGGCTACAGCAAATATTCTGCTCAATACCACAATAAGTATACTGGCCTTTGTATATCTGGGTGACTTTGATGGCATGTGCTGCTCTCTCACTTTATGATAATAATAGCCATTCTTTCTATTATAGGCCCCAGTGTTCTACTTGTGCTCATTTTATCAGCCCTGAAAGAATAAAAGGCGAAGTCAACCATGCCAGTATTTGAACTCAGAATGTATAGGTTGAAGGAATGTTAAGCATTATGTCCAGCATACTAACAATTCTACAAACTCACTGCTTTAGTAATACTATACCAATACTAATAATAATTATAATATGGGGTACAAAGCTAGGAATTTTGTGAAGGGGGTACAGTTGATTACATCAGCCTTAGTACCTTATAGGTGCACTTTAAGTACTTTATCCTCAGAAATATAAAAACCAAGGTTGATCTAGGCAGTTGAGATCTCAAAGCTGAAGATAAGCCATCCTCTTCCTTGTACCTTCTTAGTGAAAAGCACTTTTAGGGACCACTCTTCTTTTTCCAAATGAACCCTCAACATATATAAAATTTCCAAAAAGAATTGAGGTTTTATAATAATACCAAGAACAACTGTTGGAATAGTTGCTTAACATAATTGATTCATTTTATTAGGCAAAAAGACCTGCTTTGAAGTGTGTGTATACATGGAAGAAGCTTTTCTATTTGCTGTGAAAAGATTTCAACCACCCCCATGTGACTAAAAGTGGACTGACATATTACTATAAAATAAAGAACTGTGAGCCTTTGGCAGAGAGCGCTTAACCTCATGTAATAATAATCATAGCACATCATGAGAATAGTTTTTCCCCTGCTTCATTAAAATATATCCAACACCAGGATATAAAACTATTTAATCACACTGACTATCCGGTATATTATTGGAATCTTTATATATTTATTTATTTATTTGTGAGTGGCACCTGGAGTGAAATACAATCACCTCCAGCAGGACTTGAACTCAGAAATCAGAAATGCTGACTGTAACAGAAGCTTAGCATACATGACAAAATATATATTTAGTCTGACTTCTCCACCATCTTATCCCATGATCAAAGAACATGCATATATACATACACAATAACCCCATAGAATATACATATATATACATGTATATGTATAGAGCTTAAATTATGTGATTGTCATGTATGAGACAAGAGCACTCAATGTCAGGTTCACTAAGTATATTATAATATAATTGACAAGAATCACAATGAATTATTTTGTGACATTATCTCATAGTTGTGTGATTCATATATAAGGTGTACTAACAACCTACGAGTGTTTGAATATAAATGTAGCTTCCATCAATTATATTATATTATAAATATATATATGTACACACACACACATACATACATACATGGGTTAAATAACTAGTCAGAACAAGCAATCATTCTAGACATTTCCTTTCAATTGTTTTGGAATAAAGTAGGGGTTTTGGGGCCAATATTTAAGACTTTGTGTATGTTTAAAAGGTTGATATTTTAAGACTTTATGATGTGTTTGTGTCATCACCACTAGAAATATCACTTAATAAGTCATCTTTTTTTACACTTAACGATTCACATTTAGAATCCTGTGAAGAAAGAGGAAACATGGATTTAGAAAAGTCTACATTGCTGATCTCTGAGTCATTCAATTTATCAGAAGGACTATTATTGGCAGTAAACAATTTTGACTTCACTTCATCAATTTTGTTTAAAACCTTGTTCTGTTGTGATAGCAGAGAAGCTGGTTTATTTGAATTTTCATTCAATATCTGAAAAGCCTTAGATTTAGAACTGTGGCTGTGTAGGTCACCACAATACTCAGTGTCAAATAAATAGTCCTGAGAGGAACAATGCGCTAGATTTGAGGGCTCGGTGGAAACTTGCTCCTTGAGAATGTCTTCGGATAAGGACTGCTCACACAAATCTTTACTTTTACTGGCAGTGCCCAATATCTTCTTTTGGGGTTGCTTATTTGATGACGAATCATTACTGGAAGAAGAGTTGTGTGGATTTTGAGATTGGTTCACATTGACTGTGATATCTTTGGCACTTTCTTTGTTGCCGTGGTCTCTGCTGGTCGGTAAGCCCTTAATGGTTAATTTGATGCTAGTATTGTTCAGTGACAAGTTAGACGAAAACTCATAAGAACCGGTTGCATTGCTATCAGTGTTGCTACTACAAGATTTCTCTACTGGTTGACTGGCCGGAGATTCTGTCGGTTCGGACCATGAAAATTCTGCCTCTTCGTACCACAAAAACGGTGATGACGATCCACAAGATGACCAGTTAGAATCTTCGTTATCATCCTTGCTAGGTTCACAGACTTTACCCTTGGTTTTCTTCACTTTAACCATTTGCGATTCAGATGTTGAAGAACAAGTATTTACATTTTTATAATTATCTTTCTTGAAATATTGAGAAACAGGAAGACTTTCAGTTTTGCCTTTACTCTTGCCAGTGTTGTCCTTGCCAAAGACGTTTGAATTTGACGAATGGTTGTCACTGCTTGAACAGTTTATTTCTTTTGGTGCAGTTGAGGGGTTGGAAACAGTTGCCAAAGAAGAGGACGAGGAGGAGGAGGCAGAGGAGGAATGACAAGCAGCACTTGGACTAACAGGGAAAGTAGAATGTGAAAGAGGTTTCGTTAAGTTTGACGATGTATTATGAGATATATGTGTTTGCTGAGACGATGAAGATGATGTCGCTGGTGACGACAATGAAGATGCAATGCTATAAAGAGACTGATAGAGCGAATTAGGCTCATTCCTAACCGTGAGTGAGTCTTCAGATGTGGTAGGTAAAGGAAGTAGAGGCAATTTACAATCTTTGTCCTTAGATGAAACTGCATCACTTGCTTTCTGGTTGTCCAAAATGTCAGATTCAAAAGATAGCACTGAGGTATTATCTAATAATGGTAAAAATATTTGATGTTTAGTAACATTATTGTTTGTATTTTCCTCTCTTTCGCCAGGTAAAACTGAAGCATCAGACACAGCAGAACTTGTTTGGGACGGTTGCTGTCCACTAATAGCAGCATCAGACTCCATCTTACAACTGCTTTCTTTCGACAGGCCCTCTGAAGTTGGAGAAATGTCCTCGTCATCAGCAGGGTGAACAGAACTGGAATTATTTTTATCATTGTCAGAGAATGCAGACGATTCATTGCTATTTGTGTTTACTGATGTTACTGTTGCAGTGGCTACGTCTCCTGGTGTCTGTTTCGTGCATCTCTTGACAGCAGGCTGTGCAGTGTCCATAGAGCAGCAGCTAACATTGCCTGTCGTATGACAATTTGAGCTGTCTTTCTTTTCGTTTGTCACAGAGCAGGCTTCAGATGATGAGCTACACGACCAACTCGGTATTGAACTGTTTGACAGCAAGTTAAAGTCGTCAAGGGATTCATTTGCTGTGCTGCTGGTCGCAGTGTGAGCAGTAGAAGTAGCTTTAGCACTTTTCTCCATACAGAAATCTGAAAACATCAGTTTAAGGTCTGGATCATTGATTTCAGCAAGTGAACCACAAGTCGACACAGGTACACTGATAGCATGCGATATGTCATCTAGGTCAATATTCTTAGAGCTGTCGCCGAGAACTGTTGGTTCTTTCAAGCAATGCTTATCCGTGTTGTCTTCTGACTGAACGATTACATCAGCACCAATTGCACCAGATAAATACGAAGAGTTATCTGCTGTGAGATCTTCTAATAAGTTACTTCCAGCTAGACCAGGGTCCAACACATGAGAACACGTTGCTATTGTTGCGGTTGATGATGGCTTTACGTGATAGCTAGAGAATTTGCTGAGACAAGAACTCTCTTCATGGACATTGTCAATAATGCTGACATCATCCGTACTTACACTGGTCCCTTGGTAACGTTTCGAAGATTTATGTCCTGAGCAGTGTTTCTTGAATGTTGATGTTGGCTGTGGGGAAAGAGCAACAACATCTAAACTATTTAAGTAATTACTATCAGAAACAGAATCACAATGCGATGATAATTTCGATGAGGTGTGCTTACTGCGGTGATGCCGCCTGTGTTTGTGTTTTTTGTGTTTTTTGTGACTTTTCCGCCGCCGTTTGCAAGCAATGATTTCTACACTTGAAGAACGCGATCGATTTCGAGAAACAACAGGGCTTGAAGGCCTGTAGCCGTCCCTCTTTCTGCATGATTCATTGTTGTAATTAGTGTCGTAGTTGTAAATGCCGCTGGAAAGGTCCGACTGGGAAGAGCGGTGAGGATAACCAACCCGATAGTAATTGTTGCATGACAGTGGAAACATTATAGATTTCTGAGAGATGTGTAGCTGCAGAGACGAAGAAGAGGATGCAGTGGATTCGTCACGTCGGTACCGACAACGTGACCGTTCTTCTCTAGAGTAACTAGAAGTTCGTTTGCTCTTGGAACGCCGAGAACGAGATCTAGATCGAGACCGTGATCTAGAAGAGTTGGATTGGCTATAGGAATAATGGCTGAGTCTGTGACTGTGGCGGTGTCGTCGTTCACCACTATAAGACGAACTTGAGACATACCTGTGACGAGTTCTGCTCTGACCTCGCTCCTTTCGAGATGACTTTCTTTTTTCAGAATGGCCCTCTTTTGCATTTTCCCCACTTGTTGATGGTTGCCTTACAACAGTCAATGAATTTTTGTCTTTTGTCTCCTCAGTTTCTTCTTCAACAGAATCATCGTCTAAGTCTGATATTAATATTGGCGAACGTTCAGCCCAAGGTTTTTCATAGGCGGTAATGATCACATCACTGTCGCCATCATCATTTTCCTCATCCCTGTTCATTTCGGTTCCACTAGAGTCAGAGCTGCTGTTGTCCTTCTTATCTTGGCGTTGGTCAGTAGGCTCGGATTTCATGGAACTAGAGACTAGGTTTGTGTCGTGACTAGTTGATTCAACAGCACTAGTCGATGGCTCTGTAACTGACGTGCTGAAGATACCAGAAGGGCCTGGTTGAGGAGACTCCCAACCTGAAATTGCTGTTTGACTTGTGGTTGCCTCTCTGTCATTCTGACTTGTTTCAGCAGATGGTTCCCAAGAGGAGGAAGTCATAACTATTTGCTGTGAAGGATGACCCAGGCTGATTGACAGAGATATACTGCTTTGATTACCGGATGTAGTAGCAGTGGCAGTTGCTGTAGTCGTCTCTCGTGGTGAAAGTACAATAACATCATCATCACTGGATGAAGCTTCACTAGTATCTACCAGCTGAGTGAAGGGCATATATTGTGAATTAGCATCATAGGAGCGCATATCATGCAATGGTGACTTTGCAAAATTCTCAAATTCATGAATGAACTGCAATGTATTTCTACCAACAAATGGAAAAATATGTTGATAAAATTCCTCACTGCTGATTGGATAGCGCTTTACTAAATCAAGAATAAGTTCCATCACAAAGGTCACATGATTTTCTTGGTTACGAAGCAATGCATTTAGTTCACGGTTTAACCAAGGAGCTAGTCGATGAACAGCTGTGGGGTTTTTTCTCAAGAAATCGGGTTTAATGTTACGGCAACCATGTAAATGCCTGTTTTTCACTACGCGTAAATTATTTCTGTATATATTGCGTCGGAATTCAACAGAGGCTGTCTGTGTTTGTTGTTGCTGTGACCGACGTAAAGAACGACGTAAACCAGGTCTGGCGTTGTAGTCGAGCTGCTGTGGTCCCATCAGGATCTCGTCTCTCTGATGCTGGTTTTGCAGACCAAGCAATCGATCAATTGTTAAAGTTGTACGATAGCGAAACCGTTTCTCGTTAGGTGGTTCGTGTTTCTGAACATCGTACTGGTCATAGTCATCGTAGGAACGCACATTGTGAATAATGCTCTTGAAAGGTTGCTTACAGAGTGGACATTCCGTTTTAATCTTTGACCACTCCAAAAGGCAAACGTAACAGAATGTATGGAAACAGCTGTCGGTGAAGGATTTATTCTCCAACTTAGATAGACAAATCGAACAGTTTGGCTCAGGTGACTGTCGTTGGCTTCCATCACTTTCTTTGTCAGCATTTTTTTCCTCTTCACCAATTTTGGGGTTACCAATATCTTTCTCGTTGGCTGAGTTAGTGCTTAGACCAGTCTCATTGTTGGCCAGTTCACTGCTCTGTGACAGAGAAGTGGCACTGGCTGCAGTACTACTTGAGCCCTTGCTACCTTCCTTTTTACCTTTCCTTCTGTCCTTCTTGTCAGTGTCTTTTCTCTTTTTCCTCTCCCCTTTCTCCATTATCACAATTCTGAATATAGAAAAAAAAAAAAAAGAAAAAAAAACAATCATAATAATAATTTCATTATTTATCACAATAGTAACGGAGACAACATCACAATACAACTCAGAATACATCACGAAAGATAAAAAAGAAGTATAACATCACCAGCATTCACCACCAGCGTTTAACATCCACTTTCCATGCTAGCATGGGTTGGACGATTTGACTGAGGACTGGCAAACCAGATGGCCACGCCAGGCTCCAATCTGATTTGGCAGAGTTTCTACAGCTGGATACCCTTCCTAATGCCAACCATTCCGAGAGCGTAGCAGGTGCTTTTACGTGCCACCGGCACAAAGGCCAGTCAGGCGATACTGGCAATAGCCATGCTCAAAATGGTATATTTTATGTGCCACCTGCACAGGAGCAAGTCCGGCGGCACTGGCAACGACCTCGCTCAAATATCTTTCCACATGCCACTGGCACAAGTGCCATTAAATGTATATACATGTGAATGTGCATGTGTGTGTATACAATGGTGGCCATAAGTATTTTCTAAGACTGGACTCCTCCACAGGAATTTTGAAAGGGTGGCCTCGTCTAGGCACAAAAATGCTTCAACCCTTTAGCATTTAAACTGGCCATATCTGGCCAATATATTCTACTTGCTTTATGCTTAAACTGGCCAGATCTGGCCTCTCACACCGACTTTACTATATCTTTCTAAAAAATTAACAGTTAGCTCATCAAAATCTCAATGCTACAAAATAATGCATGATTAATTCAAAACAATGTGAATAAATAAATGTTATTATATTTGACAGAGTAATCTGAATGCTGGAGGGTTAAAATATGCCTACACTACTCACTGCATCTTGGAGATCAATTTTGAACTTTTTATTATTCATGTCATAATTTTTTATACACACACACAGAGACATTCGAAGTTATTCATTTCCAATATTCTGCGAAAACATGTCTGGCCATGGAGAAATATTACCTCATTTGGAAACAGGTATGGGTTGGCAACAAGGACGGGCATCTGGCTATAGAAAACCTGCATCGATAAACTCAGTCTGATCCATTCAAGAATGGAAAAGTGGATGTGATGATGATGATACATGCCTTAGCATACTCTTTACTCTCTTTGACTTGTTTCAGTCATTTGACTGTGGCCATGCTGGAGCACTGCCTTTAGTCAAGCAAATTGAACCCAG
This sequence comes from Octopus insularis, assembly GCA_029874955.1. Classification (NCBI taxonomy): domain Eukaryota; kingdom Metazoa; phylum Mollusca; class Cephalopoda; order Octopoda; family Octopodidae; genus Octopus; species Octopus insularis. Next base: position 65 of record JARUKP010000724.1, on the reverse strand, counting down.
GATTTATTCTTTGGAAGCCTAGTACTTATTCTATCAGTCTCTTTTGCAGAACTGCTAAGTTACAG
>JARUKP010000723.1:0-10765 GCA_029874955.1 Octopus insularis | reverse complement strand
TGTTTTTAGTCCAACCAGAATAACACTAACAGGCTTATCGGTAATACTAATTAGCAAACACTAATTTGAGTTAGAATTTTTAACCAAAATTTACAGCTAAATTTACAAAAAAAAATCTTGATTGTCTTAAACAATTTTGAGAAACTTCAATCTAAAAATAAAAGTGAGGAGGAATTCCCCTCAGATAAATGGGAAGGTCATAGTTGGATGATCAAAAAGTTGACAGAAAATGGTTGGGGGTGGAAGGATGCTCAAAACCAAGCACGAGAAAAAAAAATAATTCAAAGGTATCAACTGATCAGGAAATAGTAAGAACATTAAAAATGTAGGTGTATCCCCAGATTAATGAAGGTTTTTAATGTATCAAATGCAATTGGAGAAAGAAAAGTTTGGTTTTGGCAGACACTACTGAAGAAGTAAGGAGAGGCTGGTTAGTGACATCCAACTCAACATGGTTGTAATCACATTAGTTGCTCTGTGGAAACATGAACTGATTAGTAAACAGATAACACCAGACGTCACTGAAAGGAACTATCACATACCATGGAAAATAGAGACAGGTGGAGGATTAGAGTCCACTACAAGGTTCAGTTCTTGCATTGCAGTGGCTTGTATATCCCAATGGCTGATAGCTATGCCAGCAGAGTACAAGCACCTGGTAGGATTTCTCATGCTGAACAGATCAAAGGACAGAAGCTGAACTAACATGGACCATCTCTTCCCGAGGTAAAAATAGGCTTTCTTAGGGCCAACACTTCCTACCTTAAAAGAAAATGAAGTTACAAAAGCATCAATGAGAATTAAAGACCAGAAATCCCTGGGAGAAGGTAAGATCCCCTTTTACTGAAGGAATGGTCCTGTACGGTCCAGAGTCAAAAACAGTGGAGCAAAGTCACCAATGGCCTCAGCTCCATAGGGAACAAAGGGCTTAGGTAAGGAAGATCAGAGTCATGTGAACCCAATGATGATGGTGATGATTCTAGCATAAAACACATCACAAAGCACCATAAAAAAATCACCCAAACACTTAATCAAAACAAACCAACAGTAATCTAAGTATAATTGTTTTCTTCCTATTACAATCCCCAGAGCAAAAAACAAACTTCTAATAAAAACTAAGTGCTTTCTACACAAAGCACACAGCAACAGCCAAGGTAGATGATGTACGTCATACAACCATATTACAATCAAAGCTGAATATACAACAAGGCCTCACTTGCAAATTAAAAAGAACTATTTTATTGAACTAAGTAACTTTACCAAATATTTACATTGCATTTTACAATAAACATAGCTACAGAACCAACATAACACTTCAAATAATTAACTGAACCTGCAAAATGCAAGACATACCAAACCATGACTGAGGCCTCAAAATCATGTGTCCTGTGTTTTGCTTGAAGCATAAATATGTCATGAAAACACTAGAACTGCAAGCTTTCAAAATACAAACCATATTTAATACTAAGTCTTGTATTAATATATACATACCACTCCAGCCACTTTCTAAGCTATAAAACTTTAGCAACTGCACAAATACCATCATAGACAAAGCACAACAATAATTTCTAATTCAAGTTCAAAACCAACAGTTTGGGAGAGAGTGTCAGTCTTTGACTAGTAATTTGCTGATCTCAGTATTTGACTAGTAATTTGCTTTTCATCCTTCCAGAATCAATAAAATGATTTTGATCTCAGAATATAAAGAATACCACAAGGCATTTTGTTCAATGCTCTGATGATTCTGCTAATCTACTGCCATTAATTCCTGATATTAGCACAAGGCCAGAGAAATAGGAGAAGTCAGTTTAAATCACCTCCAATACTTTTGGTGACAACTAGTCTAAAGATTTCAGCTGTGTTCCTCTAAAACATTTTCTCCATCTCAGTTAAATAAGATCCATATCCAGACACCAATAGCCTTTAAGACTGGCCATGAAAATTGAATCTCATATTACTTGTCTTGGTTTACCATCTGATATATACTCAAAACTATGTATTGTAACTTCCTTGAATTGTTAATCAGCACCACTTTATGTGACAAATTTGGTCTGAGGATTTTCAAACTAAGTACAGCAATGATAAAGCCCTGGGAAACTAAAAAAGAGCAATATGCCATCTAAGAATCACGGTAAACTTAAATCTAGATACAAATTAATGTTTTTAAATGCCTTCAGTTTGTGACAAGATTCACTTTTTGATTCTTTCATGAAAAGTACTGATCTACATTTCAATACAGTCATAGAAATCTGTACATTCTTTATTCTGAGATGGTGTTTTTAGCATTGCTGACTACATCACATTTCACAAAAACACATTTTATTGTTGTGGAGGTCATGTGAAGGTTTGTTTTCATTCAAGCTTTTCAGCAATTCCTTGTGACTATGTGAACCAGTTGCAATAAGGGCTATTCATATAAATAAGAATATCAATACTTCTACTTGGAAGAGCAGATTTCTCAAGATTGACAGTAAGGGGTGGTTATTGTGAATTACTGAATAAGGATAACCTGGCAGGCATTACATTTTTGACAGTCCCAAGCAAGGTTGCACAATACTACTGAGAAAGTTGTGACAAGTTGTGGATTTGATCTCCATGAAGGACAGGCTGGTTTATGAAATAAACTGCTTATGTACAGAACAGATCCTCACTCAATGGAACACCATTGATACCAGAAGCCTCTAGTAGTCAACCTCAACTTCCACAAGGCCTTTAACCGTGTACATAGGGAATCCTTCTGAAACATTGTCATGTCTTATGGCATCCCACTGTGCTTTGTCAACATATTCAAAAGATTGTACGACAACTCAAGATAATGCATAAGAGCTGAATCTGGAGTGACAGAGTTTCTCAACAATGTCTTCAGAGTCAGGCAAGGCTACATCTTGTCTCCTCTACTGTTTATTCAGGCTGCTGACTTTGTTATGAGAAGCACAGTCAGTGGCCCCAACAATGGAATCCTGTGGATAGATACAGAAAACAATGCAAATCTGTAAGAGTTGACAATGTCACTGCAACAGAATGTGGAGAAGCTCAGGCTGAGGACCAGCACACACAATGAAGATGTAAGTGATGAAAGCAAGCAATATCATGGACCAAGGAATAGCTATCAACATCTACCAGCATAAAATAGAAGTGAACCAGTTCCTCAATCTGGTCAGTGTTGTAAGCACTGGTGATGCAGAACTGGAAATAGATTGTAGGACTGGAAAGGCGGCACCAGTATTCCAGCATATGCGTTCCATCTGAGCAGCTTCAAACGTCAGCATTGATGTGAAATTTCATCTATATTGTTCTACCTACTGTAATGCATACCCATGAAGCTTGTAAGAGCATAGTAAGGACAACTAGTAAACTAAATGCATACCATTAAAGGTGCATCAGAAAGATCCTGAGGGTCAACTGGTAAAATTGTCTCACCAATGAAGAAATTCTAAGAGCAAGGCCACAACCACAGCAAGAAATTGTAGCAGAGTGCCAACTCTACTTGGTTGGTCACATTTGGTATTTGTAGCACAGAGTGACAGAAATAAGATTCTTTTCTGAAAATATTTCTGAAGGAGAGAGATAGAGAAGATCTTTAATCTATCCATAAATCACTGTGATGCAGTATTGGACTACAGTTACCATTAAATACATAAAATATACAATATTTTCGTAAATAGACAATTTTCTCCAGAAAAATCTTTCACCTCTTTTAAACAGCTAAGTTAACTGAAGGCATGCGGAATTAAATGTCCCACTTATAGACACCAACAGCTGAAACCACAATTCATGAGCAAGAATTTAATTACTTAAATAGAACCTTCTATTGAATCTTCTTTTAAAAACATTTTTTCATGCTCTTCCAGCAGCAGCAATTTTAGAGTGAAAAAGTATTCTTATTTTCCAGTTTTTTATTGTTTGAGCTATAATTTCTCATAGTTTTAAACCTGAGCTTTGATAGTGTTGTAACTATTGTTTTCTATATTGACAGAATCATTAGGGTGCTGTACAAAATACCTTGCAGTATTTATTCCAACTATTTGTTCCAAGTTCAAATTTGCCTTTCGTTTCACTGGGGTCAACAAAATAAAGTACCGGACAAGTACTGGGAGTTAAATTAACTGACTAATTTTCTCTCCCTATAATTGCTGGTTTAAATAAAAAAAAAAGTAAATGTATGTATGCATGGATGCATGCACATATGTATTATTAACATTTAACATCCATTTTCCACTGCAATCTCTACTCCCTACTTGCACCTTCTTGGCAATACCTGACCATGTATATTATGACTTTCGTACCTCTCCCTTCCTTACTCTACCATCACATCTAAGCTCTGATCCTTGTTATTTGTGAGTATACCCTGGCACTTTACCATCTCTCTCCTGTTCTCTCTTACACTTTTGCTGTTTCTCTCTCTCTCTCTCTCTCTCTCTCTCTCTTTCCCTTGCTCTTCCCTCTGGCTGGGTAACCATGGATCTCCTCTACAACAGCATACCTGTTTCTGCCCTCATCCTTGATCACTGTTTCTCTCATTCTTTTTCTTTTCTCTCTGACTAGGTAACCAAGTATCTCCTTTACATCAGCACACCTGTTTCTGTCCTCTTTCTTGTATCTCTCTCTCTCTTCTTCTTCTTTTCTCTTCCTCTCCCTCTCTTCTCTCTTTCTCTATAGCAAGACATGTACCTCTTCTATAACATGACACCTGTTTCTGCCTCTCTGTCACACTCTAACCTTTTATCCTCTAACACAAGTTCTCCTCCTCAAATACCCTGCTTTTCTCAAAATTCCATATCTTGCAAGTTACTTGGTGACCCTGGCAGTGCTGATGCCAAGTAAAAAGCATCCAGCCCACATTCTTAAGTGGTTGGCATTTGGAACGGCATCCAGCTGAAAAAATCATGCCAAAACTAACCTCACCTGAGCTAGTGCCATGTAAAAAGCAGTGAGTCCACTCTGCAAAATGGCTGGTATTAGGAAGGGCATCCGGCTGTAAAAACCCTGCCAAAACAGACACAGTAGCCTGAGGTAGTTTTCTACTTGGCTGGCTCCTGTCAACCATCCTACCCCTGCTTGGAATACAGACGTTAAATGATCAAGATCATGATCATGATGAGCAGAGAATTCGATATTAGCAAAAAAAGAAAAAAGAGAGAGAAAAGAAAAAAGAAAACAAAAGTTACCAAAACAATGAACAACTGCAGCCAGTATATGATAAAGGAAAGGGATGAGTGTCAAAAATATTAAAACTGGAGCAGTAGTAAAAGCCTTCAGCAATACAGAGAAATAGAACAAGACTTTGAAATTCATATTGAACTAACATCTTTGCTAAAAGTCTCTAGTGCCAAAGAAAGCTAAGTTTGTATGGAAACAGAAATGTATGTATAAAACTACTCAGAAAGAAAGCAACTAAGTGACTTTAGCCACTCAAACTGAATAACTCCCAAGCAATGCTGATGTACTGCTGCTTAGTTCCTTATCATGTGACCATTTCCAACAGATAGATAAAGGTGCAGATTTTAATCTATAAGAACGTAAAAATCAACAAAATTAATACGCTTCCTGTGATAAATATGGATGTTTTTTACATAAACTTTACATCTGATACCCACTGCAATGTGACGTTTTATACTTAAGAGTTGAATCCATGTGAATGGAGAAACATAGTTTTTTTGATTTAAATATGGAAAGTATTTAAAAGATATTCCTGTCGGTGGCATGTAAACTATATTACCAAGGTTATCCCTATCAGGACTATTCTGAAAAAGAAAATAAACAAATTTCAAAATATAAATTTTAGTTTATTTTTTGCAATAGCAACAAACATTATACTGTTTAGTATCATTACTACTTGAAACTCTTTCAGAGATTTTAAAACTAGCTACTCTAGCTAAAAAAAAAAATATATCTTTCAATTCTAAATAATTTCTGGATTACCGTCTACTGCCGATTTATTAGCTTTTAGCATCTAAGGTGGCAGATAAAGTATTTACAAATTTAGATATTTGATTATTAGTTGACGCAGTGTTTCTTTCTTCAAATTGTGAAGTTGGAGGCGGTCTGCCAGGAAAACTGAGTAAAACAGAGTTATGTCCCTTGCTCAAAAACTCCATAGGCAACAAATTTATTAACAATAACCAACTATAGTTTTTTTTAATGAAAACTATTACATAGAGTTAAAATAGGCTTTCATAAACTATTTAACATCTGAAAATTCTCTCATTTAATTGTGGAAACCTTCATAAAGAAGTTTTGAAATGCCAAAATTGCATATATATTATTAACAAGACATGTAACAAAAATAATCAGAAACAAAAATATTTACGGACTACATTTGTCAAGGGAGACAACTTGACATGAAAACTATCAAACTTTAGCATTACAATTGAAATTATTATACTCACAATTCCAAAACAATGAATTCCTATAGAATTTGGATGATAACGGTCTTTTGGAAAATCTGGAGGGACATCTGCTAAGCTTGCGTATGGCTCAGGTTTCCAATTGAACAGCTGAAGTAAACAGAGAAATTAACAATTCTTCTGTTTTCATAAAAAAAAATATTTTTTAGAATTATTTTTAAGCTCTAGGCAGATATTTAACATAATGCTTTCTATTATACATAACAGAATTTGCTGGTGGTGGTGGTGGCAGCGGGGTTAGTCGATTACATCAACCCCAATGTTTGACTGGGGTACTTTATTTTATTGATACTAAAAGGTAAAGTTGGCTTTGACAGAATTTTAACTCAAAACATAAAGCCAGAATGAATGCCATTAAACATTTTGTCTGGCATGCTAACAATTCTGCCACCTTATATAACATAACAATAACAACTGTCAGCAGTATTTTCTCAATGAATTAACTTTGCCATTCAAAAAGGTATTACATGTAATTAAAAACATATTTTTCAGCATAACTAGTTACTTTCTACTGAAAATATTCATTTGTGTTAACTAGGTACAGAGCGACATCTTATAAGAGAGGATACATATATGCCTATCATTATTTGGTGTCCAGTTCACCATGCTTCCAGGTAGGATGGGTCTTCTCTAGCTCAATGTCTTGCCAACTGTTGTGATTCTTTGTCCCTTCCTTCTTGAGGTTCAATCTCCAAATATCTCTTCTCAATGCTTACTCCTCTAACACCCATATCACTTATCCTTCTATTTCTCATCTGCTACATTACACATCTATCTGTTACCCATGTTTCTTTAAGCCATGACTTTATCTCTCTTGCTCTTCCTGCTCCTATTTCTCATCTCTGATTCACTTTATCTTTTTCTCAAACTCACTGTCAGCATATTCTGTCAGTGTAACTAAGAATGGCAGTGCATCTCTCCAGCTCAGCCATACTTATCACATGTCTATCAATCACTTCCTTGTCTTCATAATTCTCTACGCTTCCAATATGTCTGAGGAAGACAGTAGATCTCTTCTGTTTGACACACGTTGCTTTCAGTGTAACTAAGGATTTTGTTGCACTTATTCTGATCCTTTCCCCAATGCTCCTTTTAGCCACTCACATGTACAAGCCCCACCTATTTCCCATTTTCCCTGCAACCATTCACATCACTTGTCCCCATCATATATCCTGTGTATAGGTGACTACATTGGACCACTTGTTCTTAGTTCTCTCTATTTCCTTCTTCCTGCCTCCTTGTACTGTTTGTCATCACCACATATCATGCTGATTGCCAGAATACACTTGTTCTTTCTTTCCTATGTATCCTAAGCCTCTGTCATCACTCTCTCTCCCTCTCTTATGGGTTACATACACCTCTGTCATCCCTTCTACATTGCATTGCCTTGAATATACACACCTATCTCAAAATTTTATACCTTCCTATCACTCCACTCCTTATCACATATGCACCTCATCACTAATTTTTCTGCCTCTATCAGATCTGCTCCATATCTGTAAAGAGGCAGATGAGTAAACAAAGACAATGAGACTGTGAGGTCCCTTCACGTATGTCAAGGTCATGGTACCACTTTCATTCTGGTGCCACAAAAGATGCACCCAGTACACTCTGTAAAGTGTGAGATAGCAAGATGATTTTAGCTTTATCAAGGAAATGACATCTCTCTGGTGCTACTAAAAAAAGCATCTTGTACACTGTATAGTGGTTGATCTTAGGAAAGGCATCCAACCACAGAAATCAAGCCAAGGATGAAGCATGAATACAATAAGGTCCCCAACCCATTTACATGAGAAGGATCCCCTAAATATGTGCTAACTCTGACAGTGAAATCCACCCAACCTACACCAGCAGAGAAAGCAAATGTAAAATAGTGATGAAAATATAACATGCATAACAAACTACTAAATATGCAATGAAATATACAAAAAATACTAGACAACTAACCTTATTGATTCTAACAATAAAGCATGGTTTGCCAATGGAAAAACCAAAATTAGTTTTCTTATTACATAATGAACCGTCAGGGAAAAGAGCTGATTTTTCTAGCTGCTGAACACTATCATCTTTCTTATCTGTTAGTATTGAACAATTCCCATCTTTATGACATTTTATGCCATGCTTCTCTGAAATGAAAGTAAAACTAATGTTAAAAATTAGATATAGAATAATAAGCTCAAGTATCAACACACTTCTTGATGAAAGAAAATAATAAATGATTTGAGATCTACTCTGCTTCTGTTACTAATATAAATTAATACAAATATAAAAGATTTCCACCTTGTTTTGACTTTAAAAATCTGTGACAGTAACTTCTTTACAGGAAACAAATATCTGAAGTTATACTAAGGTGGTAAGCTGGCAGAATCATTAGCAAGCTGGGTAAAAATGCTTTGCTGCATGTTGTCCATCTTTATGTTGTGAGTTCAAATCCACCAAGGTCAACTTTGCCTTTCATTCTTTTGGGGTCAATAAAATAAGTACCTGTTGAATTCTGTGGCTGATGTAGTCAACTTATCCCTGCCCCTGAAATTTCTGGCCTTGTGCTGAAATTTGAAACTCATATTTGAAGTAATACCTCTATTATTAGCAAAGGTAGAACTAACAAGCAGAATCAGTGGAGCATTGGATAGAATGCGTTATAGTATTTGTAATGACTCTTTGTATGCTGAGTTCAGATCTCACCAAAGTCAACTTTGCTTTTTATCCTATTGGGGTTGATAGAAAAACACCAATCTTGGGCAAATGAGTGGTGAAACTGTCATAAGACAAGTCTTGCAACATCTATTTTAATTCTTTGTGTTCTGACAGGAATGCTTGTGATGACACTAGTACCAAGTTGTATTGGCTCCAACTTGGTGACCTTTCCTTTGGATAAACAGTGATGGAGTGGAGAAGAGAGACATGCATGCTCGGACAACTATAAATCCTCAATAACATCTTACCCAGACCTCTATACACATGTGAAAGGGCATGATGAATATAGTTTGTACTAAAGTACAAACTATACTCTGAAAACAATTCCATCTGTTCCTTTCTTAAATTTTCAACTGTCTTCATCAGACAAGGAAAGGGGATATTAAAGAATTTATTGCCAATATCAGACTGCAGGGTTATCCCATGCCAATAAATTAGAGCTCCTTTACTGGCTAATCACTCCATCACTCCAGATCTCAATGACTTCCTCTTTGTGCCATACTATGATGCTTGAGCCTCATAGAGATGACAAAGAACTAAGATGATTAGTGATTTGCTGTGCTTGAAAAGATACACTTATCTAAGCAAAAATGAGGCCCTGAAAGCATATTGTTCATCTTCATGTCCTTCTCTCCAACAACTCCTCCTCCCCCAAAAATCCTCCCTCCCTCCATTTGTGTTCACAACTCACTGCATTCCCACACCTCTACCTCCTACACTTTTACAAACTTACGTGATCACTCACCCCGTCTTATCTTCTGTACCGCTTATATACCCCTCCCTCATCAGGGTGTATCCCAATATCTTCTTCAAAATCTCCTCTCCCTGCTTTTCTAACTGGGGTAGCTATACATCTCCTCTACTGCAAGACATTTGTTTCTATCCCTCTATTTATACTCTAACCTCTCATCACCTGACATAAAACCTCATCACCTCAATACTACTGCCTCCTCAATCAAAGTGTATTGTCTTACTAAGCGACCTCACTGATGCTGGTGCCATGGAAAAAGCAACCAGTGCATTCTACAAAATGTTTTGTGTTAGAAAGGCATGCAGCCATTGAAAACATGCCTAAGCAGTGAGTAGTGTTCAATGGTTGGGCATAGGAAAAGCAACTAAGTGTGAAAGTCATGATATACATATATACAATAGCAAAGATTGGTAAGTGGTTAGTTACCAGTTGCCATATGTGCCAGAGGAAGTACCTATCCACCCATGCCAATGTAGAAAAAAGAGCATAAAATGATGAATGTGATGAGGATATGAATCATACCTTTAAGGTTCTTTTCAATCTTTGCTATATATGAGGCAGCATGATCCATGTCCTTTACTCTAAAGTATACAGGACCATCAATATCTACAGGTGTAACAACTACACCTGCATTAAGGAGAAATAAGATATTATCTTAGAGTTTTTATAAATATTTTAAAACCATTTAAATCATTGAAATTTATCAAATAATTCATTGGCAACTAGTAAAATTCAAAGTCAGTAGTAAGAAGTAGTCAAAAGATAACTGTAAAATATATTTTTCATCTCTGTCTAATGATATTTTAAGTGTTTTTATTGTTTCTCAATGCTACATTATATATATATATATATATATATATATATATATATAGAGAGAGAGAGAGAGAGAGAGAGAGAGAGAGAGAGAGAG
>JARUKP010000722.1:0-10768 GCA_029874955.1 Octopus insularis | reverse complement strand
CTACTTCAAACATAAATTAACATGGAATTGTGATAAAAGGTTTCAATTTAGATCGTTAAGGCTTTAGTTACTTTAATTTTCATAAAATATATTACCTTTGTTTCAATTAATTTAAAGAAAATTAAATAGAATTTAGTAAAATAATTTTCATTATTAAGCTGTCATTTATAAGGCATGCTGAGCAAAAGGCTTAGCAGTTTTCCGTTCGTCCTAACATTCTGAGTTCAAATTCTGCCATGGTCAACGTTGCCTTTCATTCTTTTAGACTCAATAAAATAAGTACCAGTGGAGTACTAGGGTCATGCCTTTCATCCAAGTGGAGTGCTGGGGGTCCATGTAATCGACTTAACCCCCTCCTCCAAAATTTCAGTCCTTGTGCCTATAGTAAAAAGGATTATTATTATTATTATTATTATTATTATTATTATTATTATTATTATTATAGACGTCGCACAGTATACAATATTGTGAGGTTGTTGATTGAAGATATTGTGTCTACCCTGGGTTTGTACTGTTTGTCAAGTCACAACAAGGACCTCAGACAGACAGTACTTACGCAATTTTATTATCTCTATCATAAGAGACTTGCATGCGTAGCGGCTTACTACATACAGCTTAAGGTACCATGCTACTCGCTCTTTTCCGCTTGTTGTTTTTATCATCATTATTATCATATTACTGTTTAATATTCGATAGATTGAGACAAATTTCTACTGCATCACTTACTACGCCTCCGTGTCGCTGGAGAGTATGCAGCGTCGTATGTTCTTTTCTGGTATTGGGAGTGTGCGAACTCTTCTCGGTATTGTGTTTAATTGTTTCCTTGTTTGTAGTCAGGCATTGGTCTTTTGCAGCGAGAATCAGTCCTTCCATCTCGGCTTTTAGTTCAGAGCTTTTACTTAGCGTCGCATCCTCTCTGTCAAGTTTTGCAGGTTACTAAGCGTGAAGTGATTTTTATCTCTATTTCTTCTTCAGTATCATTTGTAATCCAGCTTCCATGTTTTTATTCTTCTCCCTCTCTAACTATTTCTGCTATGTTGTCATCTGAGGTCAGTGTGTCAGTGTAGTTTGTTTCTGTTTTGTACTTTGTTGTCTCCTTGTGTATAGAGAAAAGTGTTTTCTTCTTTTCCTATTGTTTTATTACATGTATTAGTGTTCCACATTTTGTTTCTAAAAAGGATAAAGGTAGACAACTAAGCAGCTAATTGTGTGACCCTGTGTATGTTTGTATACATTCAAGCAAGATATAAATAGCTTCAAGATCCTAAAATATTTATTTTTCTAGTTTGGTTTGGAAAACTATTGGCATTTACAGGAACTTCAAATGCAGAGAAATTAGCGTAATTAGTATTTCTATTGGACCGAATAGCTGAAAGTCAATAGCCTCAGGTAACATATGGATGTTGGGAGTCTCGGGAGTGGGAGAACATTACAGAAGGATTGAACGCAGAAGTTACTGGTATGGGGTGTGGAGTAAACGTGTAGGGGATGTTTTGATACATTGTGAGATATTTCTTTAATAAAGTATAAATACGAAGATAAGTTTTAGCGTGACAAAATACAGGTATTTATGGATAATATATAACTTGTTAAGAAATGGTTAATATTAAGGCGGTGCTAGACTTTTCGCATCCCTGTCATTCAGATTCAATATAACCTTGTCAAATGCCCCGAAGAAATCGGGAAGATTCCACCACTGAATTATGCTTATGTTTAAAATATTCATTTCTTCCCTGCAGGATTTACAATAAGTCTTTGTTATTGATAATGATAAAATGTATATAAGAATGCTATTAAGATGAAGGAAAGCTCCAGGCTTCCATCCCAGTCTTAATTATATCCTAAGAAACCATATTCATTTGAAATGATTAAATTCTGCTGGTCATATTCGAAAGCTCATTAAAACTGAACGGAAATATGACACATAAGTAAATGGAAAACAAAAAAAAAAAACTTCTCAAAAATCAGTGACATAAAAGAACAATGCCCTCGGCTTTTATTGAATAATGAATAACATCTGCGTAGAATGTAAACATAGTCGTTGCCACCACGCAGTAAAATGACAAAATGCGATAGGGATTGGTCCATTTCAAGTATTTAAAAATAATCTCAGATAACGGAGGAGCGAACAAGATTTTCAGGTCACTCATAGTAACATGTAGGATAAAATGAAGTAAGTATTTGTGTAAAAAAGATATAATGAGCGCCATGAACGATTTGGTCAAGGGGGAAGCTTTTGAAGAATTTGTATTCATGTCATAAATCAAAGGGAAAATGGCGTGCGAGAGATCGTCTTCTGGAAACAATCATTGTAATCCGAGATCTGATTAAAAAAGTATCGGGACCGGTGCTATAAAAAGAAAACTACAACCCATTGAACAATTCAGTGTCCTTTGAAGATGTCCCTTTTCTGAAGTTAGACATTTTATCCAGTCTTGTTTTTCACTGAAGGAAATATTCTCGGAACTCCTTTTTTGGGATAGCGAGCAGCTGCCTCATCGCATGTCCTTGGATTTCCTTGACGTCTTGAAAATCTTGTTGGGTCTTCTACTGCAAAGAATGAGCCTTGGTTTCGCGGGGTTATAGTCATGGAACCACGACTCGTCGTCTGTTATGACCGTTTCCAAAATGGTTTCCTATTCCTCGATACATTCAAGAAAATGCGCAGCTGAAATCCGATCCTTTTTTGGTTTTCAGGCGACCACATTCTACATACTTTACTTCTAAGCACCACTATAAAGAACGGAAGTAAACGAGTACTCTATAACTTATGCGCATGTGCGACAGTTTAAGGTCAAATCTGTGCATGCAAGCAGCTTTACTCTGCGTACTTTAGCTCCGTTACCATAACAACCATCCCAATACTTTTTGATCAGATCTCGTTTCTAAACTGAGTGTTGCAAGTTAACTAAACATTAATTTATACTTTTTCATTGCTTTCTGTAACTTCTCGTTCTTAGACTAATAAACTATTTTACACCACATTGTTCCTGTTTGTACTCAAAGTCATCTGTTCATCAATTACAATTTATTGACCCTCGAACACACAAGGTAATTACAATCTATTGAACACTTAGAAAGTAATGGAACTAACAGAGAATCCAAAAGTAAAGTGAATCTCACTGAAACTATTTAGATGCTTCAAAAATCATTCCTCTTTGATTTCTAACATGAGCACGAGGCTTCACATATTTGGGAGAAGGTGTAACCAATGGAAACGACTGCAATACCTGACTCATATATTGGATATATAGGCCCCATAAGACTGCAAGGCAAAGCTGATCTTCTATGATTTAAACACAGAATATAAAGAATGTTACTAAATACTGACAGTTATTTTGCCCTTTTTACTAATGCTTCTCACGTTCCTTTCCATAAATAACTGTTTTTGCTTTCTTCTTTTCATATCACTAGTGAAGTGAGTTCTTAAAATTTGAACATATGATAAAATATGACATGAATTATCAAAGGATCTTGACAGAAATAGTTATAATTTCCATCATGATAACACCGTAATGCGGAATAGTTAAGGTTGACAGGATCATTAGATTGTTATACACTAAAGACAACAGAAATTCTTAGCTTATATATATTAAAATAGATTTCAATATAAATTCACAAATAAATTAAACTAACCATGTCATGTATCGATTTCAAATTTTGGCACGTGGAAGGTGGTAAGTTTATTGGTTCGACCCCAATACTTAACTGGTACTTATTTTATAGACCCCGAAGAAAATGAAAGACAAGGTCAATCTCGATAGAATTTGAACTCAGAACGTGAAAACAGATAAAATGATGCCTGTAAGCATTTTGTCCAGCGTACTAACGATTTACCTCACCGCCTTAACTACTTATAGCTTACTTCAACCATTCAACGCGTTTTGAAACTTTTTTTACGAACATTCGGTCCGTTAATTCTATCATAAATCATGGTACGTAGACATAAACATAGTTTATTTAAAGATCTAACGATTTATTTTATATACAACTCGTACACAGTTAACCAACTGCCTTTTTTTTGCATATCTTTTTCTTTTCTCCCGTATGTCTCTCTCATACAATCTTTATGCATGTCATCTGCAGTATATCACGATTCTACAAGACAAAGAATCTATCGATCGATATAGTTTTCACTTTCGTCATTTCTTTTTTCTTTATTTTTTCATTTATCACATTTTTCTTGTCAGTCTACCTTAACAAGATAAGTCAAATTCACTTACTTAATTTAAAATTCTTTGAGGCTTACCAAATTAAAATTAAATATCGTTTGTTGTATCATGGTAACCAAAAGAACTGGGAGGCGAAAGTCAGATGCGCCTTACATCTTTTCTGGGACAAAATAAAAGTGGGAATCATGGGAATCATGAGAAGTGGCTTGTGGTACCTGTTCTAGCTTTTTGAGTTCCGATGGCAACACCTGCAACAACCAAATGCCAAGTACCATCGGCCTTGGTCTAATCTTAGACATCATCGGAGACACGGAGAAGGGAAACATGCATGCAGTGGGTAACTGTTTGTCTTAAAGGAAAACGAAAAATGAAAAAGACAAACAGAAAAGGAAAGTAGAGGTGTTGAAATTTATGGACACCCTAACAGAAGTAGGCCGTTCGTTATTTTGGTGGTCAAATCTCCCATGACATTTTATTGTGCCACTTTTAAGTTTGGATCCTACCAAGGTCAAACTTGTATTTTGTCAAGTATAACAACAAAATGTGTCAAAACTGTGTTTATCGATCCCAATAATAACAAAATACTAAATTGAAAATCAGTGCTTAACTAAAACTGCGCTTGCAATTCGTACAAAATAGATCCCTCCAAGAATGTTCATGATTTAACAATATTCAAGGGAGATAGCTCTAATAACATCAGACGATCAAAAAAAAAATGTTCTTTTTTTTAAAGTTTTCAACAGGGCTAAAATCACATCCCGAAGATGGGGGTCTTCTATTCAGAGCCACAAGAAATCTCAGCTCAACAAAATTCGGTCGAATCCAGCAACGGATTATTGCTATCACATCTGGAACAACGCTACGGTTGTGATTTGAGGGTAACTGGGTGCTATTTCTAGCACGTCTAGTGATTCAAAACTGCCCATTCGTCGACTCGTGTCAATCAATTATTCGCTAATTATTGAACTGCAATCTAATTCAATGATTCGCTACAGCTGATCAGGGCAGATATTTTTCCTTTCTTCATCTTTCATTCATTCATGAAAGTAATATAAAAAAAAAAGACAATAAAACAAAACAGGTTCTGCTCCTACTTCACATTTGAGAAACTCACAGTAAAGAATAGCATTAAAACAATAAAAAAGAATCAGATAAAAATAAACAGACAAACATATTGTTGCAACAAAGACCATCCAATCTATGTTTGCATGTTAGCATCAAGAAGGAAAAGAAGAAAAACAGAAAAACAGAAAAACAGAAAAACAGAAAAACAAAGATGTTAAACAGTACAAATATCGTCGAATATCAAAATAACCCTGATATATCAAATGTCAAAATACAAAAATAGGGCAACCTTTTGTTATGAACATCGTTGTTGATTGGTTGCGATATCAGAAATTGAGTCATTAAAATTAATGAGGGCAGAATTGGTAGAGCAACGAGCTAAATGATGTGTGCTATTTAGGTGCATTATTTTATGTATCTCTGTCTCCCTCTCTCACTCTCTCACTCTCTCTCGTTCTCTCTCTCTTTCTCTCTCTATCTATCTGCCTATCTATCTATATACAGCACGTCGATGGCTTAGCTGGCCGTAACTTCAAAACCACTGTCAATAACATTCTTTTATAGGAATAATAGATTTGAACTCTACAAAACTATAAAGTAAACCATTGGATTAACGTCAAATTGTTTTATATTTTAAAAAGTTAAGGCGAAGAGAATGATGAAATCAAAATTATATTTAATTAAAATTAACTTACAATAATAGGAGCAAATAAATGCATTTATCTCAAGGACTACTATTAATTACATTTTATTTTTAGCAAGCGCGCGGGTAACTTCATGCATGTTTCAGTCTCATTAGTTCTTAGCGAAAGCCTACAATTTCCAACACTTGTCAGATTTAGTGATAGAACATCACTGCAAAGATGCTGAAAAATTACGTATGACTTGGAGTGAATTGTGCTAACACTCACTCAACTATTGTACTTGGCTTGGATTGCTGCTTCCTTAGGTCATAGTTTTTATGTAGGTTTTATTTAGATTTTTTATTTAATGATATTTCAACTCTTTGTTATATAATTTTGGTTCTACGATTTAGTTCAAAATATTCACATATTTTGCAACAGATTTTAAAGAATTTCGAAAGGATTTAGTTCTTCAATGTCCTCAACTATATTCTTCGTATACTCTTGGAAGTATTTTAATTAAAAATCTATTAAAAATAACAATTAAAATATAGAATATCAAAAAGGGCGACTCGCATACAGAGTCGGTTATATTGATTGTATATTTAAGAATTATGTAGGAGAAAGAGAAAGAAAGAGAGGGAGAGAGAAAAAGACAGAGAGAGAGAAAGAAAGAGAGAGAGAGAGAGAGAGAGAGAGAGAGAGAGAGAGAGAGAGAGAGAGAGAGAGAAAGAGCAAGAGAGAGTAACCAGACGGAAAGTGTATTTAATAATAGATGAATTGCCAATGGCCAGAGAAATGAATGAAGGGATGAGGGGAATGGCTAGTAAAGAAACGTAGTGAGTAGGTGCTGAAAAGTTCCAAGGGGTTAGGTAATAAACATACAGACGCACACAGACACACACAGAAATACGGACATGCATACACACCTAAACAGATATAAATACATACACAACAGCTATTTGCATTTTAGACGGAGTGTAGATTACTGTGCATTGATGAAACTTAAATAGCCTGTTTTTATATCTTAGGTATTGTGTAAAGGCTAATCTAAGTCTACGAGAGAAATGGAGTCATCTCATTGAACACACCCTCAGAAAAAGAAACAAGTTTGAGGAAGGCGCCACTATAGATTACTTGGTATTTATTTTTACTTTTAATTCTTTGCTTTGATTCAACATCACGGTAACAGTCAGAGGTTGGCTAAGGTAAAACTTTCCCCGTTATTATGTATAGACAGCTTTACTGAAAATACAATGTTAAGATATTTCAAAGATTTCGTTAAGTTTTTCTGTGAAGTAGAAAAAAAAAACGTGTATTCTCGTGACTGACAGAATATAGACTAGATTTGTTATGACAACGCAAAAGGGTAGAAATACTTTCTAATAAATATATTGGTCTCTGAAATGTTTGAATTTTTATTATTTCGTATACTGTATGGAGGTTTGCTTAAATTACCTCGTGTATCAATAACTATATGTACATCACAAAATTATTTGTACTAAATAATGACTGAGTGCCGGTTGAGAATGAGTGGTTGAATGTTATTCCGACTTCACCAAAACGGAATTAGAAGTAACAAGTTCAAAATCTTGTTTATCAGGTTCTTTATTCGCAGGTCAGCTAAGATCAAGCAGACACTAACCAAAAGTATTCCAGCCAGGTTATCTGATTTTTAAAAACGGTATGGTTCGATTTGAAGAAAATTTAGCTGTTATCCATAATAGCTCGATTTACGGTTCTTTCTGTAAAGGGTTGTATGAAATATATTGGGTAGGTATGATAAGTTGGGAGATCTTGCAGTAATTGTTTACACATATAGATTCGCTACTACCATGTGGATCACATTTTGTGGTTTCTTTCTCATTTGCTCGTTGTTTTCTTTACATTGTTGAGGGAATCAGTTCCCTAAGTTTAAGAACCCAATTGTTTACCACGATGTTTCAACATCTGCGTCTTTTACTTTTTCGGTTTCACGATATGGGCAACTAATTTGTTCTTGTACCTGTTTCACAATGCCAGATTATGATAGAATGATATTCAGAATATTTCTGTAACGAAGGATATTCAGAAAATTTCTGTAAGACGTGGGCCAAATCAGACAGATATTATCCAAGATACCCGTTTTTCACGTTTTCGTCGAAGGAGTCTAGTTTGAGGTATACTTCCTTCAATAATTCAGTTTCCGGATGTAACGGGATTGCTTGTGCTTTGTCTCAGCCCGCTTTTTCTGTGTGAGATAGAAGGAAAAATTTAGAATAAATATATGCCAGTGAGTAACTCTATAAAACTGATAGGTATCACCGGGGCAAACGACGCGCGCGAGGACGCGTCACATTCTCGCTTTCGTTATGTCATCGGAGTTCGCGAAGTGAAACGCTCCGACGACTCGCAGACGACTGGGACACCTCGGTTTGTGTTTCGAGATGAGTCGGGTACGTTGCTGACGCTCGTCGCTGAGCGGCAGGACCACCAGGATTCAAATTCGGCTGCTCTCGTTTCTGTCTTAACACCTTTTGATCATTCTTGACAAATTACTTGAACATGTACTGTGTTTTGGGATCGCGGACATTTAACGGCTGCCAATCCGCTTTCTCCTGGTGTCATCATATTTGGCTCGTTCTAGGCTTGTCGAAGACTCTTCATTAACCAATCGATTAACAGGGCAACTTCTTCACACGAGGATTCCTCTAGTGAAGGGGTAACTGGCAGGACATTTTACTACTTTGGCGCCTTTCTATCGTTGCCTCAGTGGTAATCGAAAACAGCTACGATCAAAGGCGTTCTAGCCATGACAGTCCTGACATTTTGTACATCACAAACACTGTACTAAAGGTGCACAGTGTGATTGATTTATGACGGAATTGGCTGCTATTTCCAGCAGGTCAACCGACTATGTTTAGTTGACTGTTGAACAAACACGTCTGCCAATGTACAGCTTTCTCTTCTTTTGTCTTACACTTTCGGTTTCATATATTCAGAATAGGAGCAAAAGAAAATAGAGGTGAATCTATTTCTTCAAGAAGGTGGCTGTCGTCAGAAGCAGTGTGAGTTTTCACTTATACAAGAAAAGGTGATCGATGGAGAGTCTTCATTAACATATTTGAGTTGACAAGGTAAAATGATTATAACAAGGGTTATTACTGTTGTTATTAAATTGTTGCCACTGTATTTATCATCATTATCATCATCATCATCATCATCATTATCATCATCATCATCATCATCATTATCATCATCATCATCATCATCATTATCATCATCATCATCATCAACATCATCATGGATGGAGGGAGGAAGGGATGGAGGGACAAATAGATAGATAGATAGATAGATAGATAGATAGATAGATAGATAGATAGAGGGAGAGAGACAGAAAGAGAGACAGAGACAGACAGACAGACATACAGACAAGCAGAAAGGCAGTCAGACAGATAGCTGATTGGTGCACCTTACAAATCCATACTCAGTGATATTGTTTATTGTCTTGAAATATATAAATCGTTGATATTGAATCTATTCTTCAGAATTCCAAATCTCTGATATTTTCTTCTCGTCCAAATGTTCGATGCAGAAAGAAAAGACTTGGAACTGCAGAAATTGAAGCATTATATATCAATTAATTGCGATAAATTATATCAGTCTAGAGAAGAACAGCAGTTGAGTGTGTGTGTGGTGGGGGGAGGGCGGATGGGGGATCTAAGGACTACAGGCCATTGACCATATTCCGTTCCCTTAGAATATATAAGAAAATAAAACTATCAGACAGAGCAAAAGTAAATAAAAACGTAAAACAAAAAAAAAGCAGCAGAGGTATTAACACTTCAAAGAGATTGGAAGATCATAAATACTTACCAAATATTTGTTCTTGGACGTAATGTAAAATAAACCATTTTTTTTTAATAGAGACTATTAATGTGATAGAACGGCAGAAACTACAAGAACATGAAAAACAACAGCAACAGCAATGGCGAAAACAACAGTAAGTAAAAAAAATTTGGTTGGAAAATATTTGTATGGCAAAGAAACAAATGCTTCTTTAGTCTAAGTTGGTATGTTTAATCAAAATGATATTTCCTCTCGTTATCGATAACATTATTCCATCTGCCTTACAAGTTGTCGATTCTTTGAGCGTAAAATTCTTCAAATTTCAAAACAATGGAATACTCAATATCAATTTTAACCTTTTCTCAACTTATAATGACGTTGTGATGATGCGGGTGTGGAACAATGCCGGATGAACCCTTTCGTTACCAAACCAGCTGAAACCGGCTCTGACTCTGAGGACAAATGTCTTGTTTTCATATATTTTGAATTAAAATCTTCCACCAAACCTTAGTTACAATTTATGTTCCTAACACCAGCTTAATGATAACTAAGTTATTTTACCAAATTCTTTGTTATATTCAAAGTAATTGAAAGAAACAGAGAGCATCTCAACAGAAATACCAAAGTAACCAAACGGCTAACCCATTAAGCAAAATAGTCACGTGCTTAGGGCATCAAAGGAAGGATGGGGCACCACAAAAATAGTAAATGGTTTACAGCACAAAAGAAATCACTTCAAACTTGCTAAAATAATATCCGTAATGCTTTATCTCTACTAAGTATACTCTTTTACGCTTTTACTCTCTTTTACTGGTTTCAGTAATTTGACTGTGGCCATGCTGGAGCACCACCTTTAGTCAAGCAAATCGACCCCAATACTTATTCTTTGTAAGCCTAGTACTAATTCTATCGGTCTCTTTTGCTGAACCGCTAAGTGATGGGGACATAAGCACACCAGCATCGGTTGTCAAGCAATGCTAGGGGGACACACACAGACACACACATATATATACATATATACGACAGGCTTCTTTCAGTTTCCGTCAACCAAATCCACTCACAAGGCTTTGGTCGGCCCGA
>JARUKP010000721.1:0-10773 GCA_029874955.1 Octopus insularis | reverse complement strand
GAGAGAGAGAGAGAGAGAGAGAGAGAGAGAGAGAGAGAGAGTGCTGCAAATCACTAAAATAATGATCAAAGAAAATTGATTGATTCAGCTACTAATGGTAAAGCAGAGCAGTTTTGAGATCTTTATTCCAAGTCACACTCATATTGTGATGGCATATTTTAAAAGGCAATGGAGATTATTGTTAAAAGGAGATTTAGATGTTCCTTTCAGGAGGGGGTCATGTATCCATGTATATCTTTTCCATTTCATCGTGTTACTTATTTCAGTCATTAGACTGCAGCCATGCTAGGGCACCATCTTGGAGATTTTTTTAGTCAAATGACTGGCATTTATTCTATCGGACTCTTTTGCTGGACTGCTAAGTTATGGGGATGTAAACACACCATCACCAGTTGTCAAGCAACAGGGTGAGGTGTGTGTGTGGGAGGGGGGGCCATCCAACCCATGCCAACAAGGAAAACGGATGTTAAATGATGACGGGCTTCTTTCAATTCCTGTCTATCAAATCCACTCACAAGGCTTTGGTCAGCCCAAGGCTATAGTAGAAGACACTTGCTTGAAGTGCAACTCAGTGGAACTGAACACAGAACCATGTGGCTGAGAAGCAAACTTCTTACCATACAGCTATGCCTGCACCTATATCATCATCATCATTGTTTAACGTCCGCTTTCCATGCTGGCATGGGTTGGACAGTTTGACTAGTGCAACCAGAAGGCTGCACCAAGCTCCAATCTGATCTGGCAAAGTCTCCACAGTCGGATGCCCTTCCTTAAGCCAACCACTCCAAGAGTGTAGTAGGTGGTGTTTACATGCCACAGGCATGAGGGCCAGTCAGGAAGCACTGGCAACGACCATGCTTGAATGGTGCTTTTTATGTGCCACCAGCATAGGACCAGTCAGCCAGCACTGGCATTGACCATGCTTGAATGGTGCTTTTTACATGCCACTGACATGGGAGTCAGTCAGGCGGCACTGGCAATGATCACACTTGAATGGTGTATTTTATGTGCCACCCACATAGGACCAGTCAGGTGGGACTGGCATCGACCACGCTCGAATGGTGCTTTTTTATGTGCCACTGGGACGGGTGCCAATCAGGTGGTACTGTAATTGGCCACAATGACAACCTCACTTCAACAGATCTTTGCAAGCACAGTTTATTGCCCAATGATTGAAGGATACTCTCAAATAGGTTGGTTATGCTGCACTGGCATAGGCCACAACTATGGTCTCACTTGGCTTGTCATATATATATATATAATTTATTTAAAGGACATAATACATGCCTTTAAGTGCTACTAATAGTTTCATATGTTGAGAAATATCTCAAACATATTCATCAAGCACAAATCACATATAACAAACTAAAAAAAATGAATAAGGGAAGAAATGCAAAAAAACTAAGGCACCATATAGAAAACATGGAAGGTTAAAAAACAGAAAATGAAGACACAAAAACTAAAAAGTAAAAAAGAAAAGGGTAGAAGAGTTACCCCTTAGACCTTAAATCATAAAGCTGGAAAGATATCAACAAGTTAACCAGAAGTAGGCGGAATTTTCCAATTCTTCAAAATACATTTATACATATGCTTGCAACAGCTGACAATTTCAGACCTAGAGTTCAGTAGAGAGTTAGGAATCTTAGATCTGTACAGGATCTGTACTCTTTCAGCTAAACAAAGCCTACATTTATTTGATCAATGAACACAAGGTAGGGATATCTCAATTATTTTTCAATTCATCACATGGAGTGTTTCGTTATCTTTCAAACTCGCTGTCACTTGCAAGTATAATCTTGTAACACCTGTACCACTCATTTGCTAATTGTTTTAAGCATCTATGCAATGCAATCACACACACCCTCTCAGTCCTTCTCTCTTCCGGAATGTGACAAGCTGGAGGGAGAGAGAAAGATGAAATAATTTACTTTCTCAAAAACAGAGATCAGAAATTTTTTTAAAGAGAAACAAAATCGGGAGTGTGAGAGAGAATGACCAAATTTCAAAAGGAAGTCAGCTTGTACTTGTTTTCAGCAGAATAAACTAGAACAATGTGCAATGATATGCCTTATTTAAGGACACAATACAATGCCCAATGCAGGAATTGACCTAATAACCATATGCTTGCGAACCCAACACCCTAACCAATAGGCTATGTTCCTTCTGTGCATAATACACACACACACACACACACACACACACACACATCATAAAGCTTTGGTCCAGGAAGCAAACTCACAACCTCTCAGTTGTAAACCTGGTGCTCTAACCATCGTGAAGTAAGAGTAGAAGACTAAATTTATTTCAGCATTTAATTTTGAATACCTACATTCCAAATTCAAATACTGTTTACAGTCAAATTTTGTATATTGTTTCCTGATTATAAAATAAATACTGGTTATATGCTGGTATTAATTCATTTATGTTACACACTTCAACAAATTTGTGGCCTTGTGCTATGTTAAAAATCAAAATTACAATTCAAATATCTTTATGCAATACGATATTTCAGACCCTGTTCTACCAAGGAAATTGTTTGCATTGTATTTCATTTCTACAAACATTAATTATTAATAAGGACATTTGGCTATAAAATTACATTTGAAATTAATAATATGATTACCAATTTGGGGTAGAATTGGAAATGAATAGGTTCAAATTTATATACTGAATTGCATTCAAATGCAAACAGTTATATTTTGTAATTATAATTTCAAACAGACCTAATGAACATAAAACAAACTTTAAGTAATTATTACGTCTGATGATGTACGGTAATAGGTACATACAATTAGGGCTTCAGGTTGACTTGTTGCCTAAAACTCCATTCTGGACTGTAATTAAACGTAGGGATGTTATAGCTGCTGATAACAATTGGCCACTGGTAGTTCATCAACTGAGCTAGTACACGTATAATAGAATAAAAGTATAAACAGGCAAAGAACTGGTAACAGGTTAGATTATGACATTCATATATTTAAAAAAGACAGAATTGGTACAAGAGTATAGATCAGAAAGAAGAAGGAAGTAAGGTGTGCTTACAGTCTCTTACAGCTGTTTCAAGAAGATACACAGGTGGTGCATTTGCCTGCAAACGATTAGTAGCTAGCTATCCATATAGTAATGGTTTCATGAAAGTGTGTGGCTTAGTGGTTAGTGTGTTCAGCTCATGATTTCAATTACTGGGTGGTGCATTGTGTCCTTAAGTAGGATACTTTATTCCACACTACTCCAGTGCACTTAGCTGGCAAAACTGAATTTTACTTGTAGTTCAGTGGGCCAGCCTTGTCACAGTCAGTGTGTCACATTGAATCTCTTTGAGAAGTATGTTATGGGTATGTGTGTCTGTGGAGTGCTCAGCCACTTACACATCAATTTCATGAGTAGGCTGTTAAATTGATTGAATTAACTGGAACACTCGTCATCATAACCAACAGAGTGCATAACCAATAGCAATTTAGTTCATCATAGAAGAGAGAATGAGGTAGATTCTTAGTAGAGAGCTTTGGTTTCCTACAGGTGTGAGGTATAGAAGATTACACTCCTGTAACAACTCCACCCTTACATTTAAATATATGGCATAATCTAACCTGATGCTAGTTTTTTGTCTGTTTATACTTCTACTCACTTAAAACAAACTTTACTGGTGGAAAATCTGTGAGTCTACTGACACTAGGAACAGTGACCTGATATACATCTTGATACATTATATTTTACAAGAGAGAAGCTAATGAACCAAGAAAATCTTTACATGACTGATTGACCTGTGAGAGACAGCAGTTGACTCTCCCTTAACTACTGTCTTGAAAAAGAGGAGAGGATAGGGTAGACCTAAATAAGACTAGCTGCTCACATCTGAGAAAATTAATGGAGGGTCACATTTGAAAAAATGAGATGCTCAGACTTGGAAAACCTTTGATCACAAGTCTGCTCTACTAGGGTTGAGCTGCAGCTAAACACCAACAACTAAATGTTTATTAATGCAAACAATTTATTACAGTACCGAAATAATATATAAGAATGGGAAGGTAAATTGGAGGGGTTTTTTTGGTGTTTTTTTTTTTTATATTCAGTGGTGTGAGTAATCACATCAGTTAGAACGGGCTCTGATAAACCAGGTCTACAATACAGTTAACTTTATTCCTGGTTATAATTGTTTCAATGTTTCACCTTATTTTCCACCAGTGGTTCTCAACCAGGATCCACATGAACCCTGGGGCCCATATAAGATTTAGTTGTTAAAAATTATGTATAATAACTCAGTTACACTTCTACAGTACACATATTCTAACCATTTTTTATACAATTCCTAATAATATTCAATTATAAAAATATACTGAGATTTGTTAAAACTTCAAATGGCTAGGGAGGGTGCGTCCAGTAGAGTATAATAGGAATCAAAGGGGTCAACAGGCAAAATGTGGTAGAGAACCACTAATTTACACAGAAAACAATCATCGTCATTTAACGTCTATTTACCATGCTGGCATATGATGGATGGTTTAGGAGCTGACCAACTGGAGAGCTGTCCAGGCTCCATGTCTGTTTTGGCATAGTTTCTATGGCTGGATGCCCTTCCTAATGCCAATCACTTTAAGGAGTGTACTGGGTGTTTTTATGCAGCACTGGTACAAGTGCATTTACATGGCACCAGTACTGGTGCTTTTTACATGGCACCAACACCCACGAGCTTGCAAGATTAGGAACACTCAGCAGGAAAGGGATGTAGGAGACATGCAAGTATACATGGACGACCACTTTACTTAGCTTAACATATCTTCTCAAGCACAGCAAACTGCCAGGAGTCTTGGTCCCCTGTCAGCCCCTCTGTGAAACCCAACATCTGAAGAACATTTAACAATGTCAATGTTACTAAGGAAATAACCCCTTAACAGACTATTCCAATGCCTACCTAGAAAATGTGAAAGTCTCACACACACACAATCAATAATTGTGTTTAGCATTGAGACAAGGTCACAATTTATTTGGTACAATTAATTGAATGAAACTGCAGTATACTACTAATACTATTTTACTGACCATGGAGGGCAACAGTCAACAATTTGGTGTGATTTGAACACTAGAAAGATGAAACTAAATACCATAAAATAATTTTAATCTGTGACTCTACTTTCTCTGCCATTAGATCACCATTTATCATCCATAATAAAAAGTACTAATAATTAGCTGAAATTAATTTAAATGAACTAAAAGCCAAGTATAATATTAGTTAATGATCTATGAATATAATGTGCTTGAACAGGTGACAAAAATGTCTACACAATTAATTGTGAGAAGAAAAGATAAAATACCGACTAAAAACTGAAAAATAAGGAGAGTTTTAATTAATATCGAATTGACCATCAAATTGCAATCATCAAAACCACTAGCTCTTTGTTACATCCATAATCATCATCATTGTCTTAAGGTCCACTTTTCCATGCTTGCATGGATCAGAAAGAATTCAGTAACACATACTTTTTTCAACAGCTGGATTCCCTTCCTGTTGCCAACCCTCACTTGTTTCTAAGTTAGGTAATATTTCCCAATGGCTGGACTTGTTTGCAGAAAGAACACCACTTGTATGACAGTGATGCTCATTTACAACTGGCATTTGATGTCAAGACAAGACACAAACACACCACTGTTAAGGTTTTGATCAGCCCATAGTTATATTAGAAAACAATTGCCCAAGGTGCTATGCAGTGGGACTGAACCTGAAACCATGTGGTCAGGAAGAGAACTTCTTTATCCCATACCCATAACTATAACACATAACCATTTTGTCAAATGTTTCATTTTGATTAGGTCACTAAACCAGATTTTGTAAGTTCTTCCATTTTGTCCTGTTGATGTTAGTACTTACTGAACCCACAACTGAAATATCATCATCATCCTTCTCATTTATTTTTACCTAGCATGAAATAACATTTTCATTTCAATATCATTCCTTGCATTTTACTGATGTACTCACTCCTTTGTAGTATCTAAAGTCCATAGATCTGATATAACACTTCCTTTCAAGTCTGTTTGATCTACAGCTACCACAGGCAGATGCCTTTCAGCATTAACTTAAAAGTACTTTTTTTACAGCTAGCATTACATGTTTATGATAGTGCAAATATTAGTTAATACATTTGATACCCAACCACTTTCCTCATTCAGTTTGTATTTAGTTATTCTCACAAATTTACATTTCAACCAAACAAACAATCATTAGCTCATTCTTCTCCAGTTCCTGTTGATGCATTCATAATTTATGATGTTTCTCCACACAGAATCACATATCTCACACATGCTTCACAGTTTACCTTTAATAGTGAGAAACTGATAGAAAAGAGACTGTGACGTTCATGCAGTTCTAAAAAGATGCTACTAGTCAGACAACAAGTACTTGAAACTTACATTCACTAAATATAACTAGAATATCAGTGATAATTACAGTGAATAATCAAGTAAGCTGTAACGAGAATACAAATAAAAATATTGCAGGGAATAAAAACATTACTGTAAAAATACAAGTACAGAGTCTATCACTATGGAAACAATGTTTACTTTCTTCAGCATTACAACAATATTAAAAAATAACACTGAATATTTGTAATATTCTATTTTTCACACACTAGCCCTACAAGTTAATAAGCAATTTAAGTTCAAAATTAATATTACATTCAGACCATTTAAGACCAAGCTGTGGCCATTTGACAAACAAATAGAAAGCAACTATTTCTCATTGATAAGTTAATTTGTTAGAACTTTCAACTATCTCACACATATGCACAGATAGGGAGGGGGGGCATCAAATATCATGTGTAAGAAAGAAGACTGTGTTGGTTTGATCATGTGATGCATATGGATGAGGACAGCTGTGTAAAGAAGTGCTGAGTCCTAACTGTGTAGGGTATTTGTGGAAGGAGTAGACCCATGAAGCTGTGGGACAAAGTGGTAAGAAAGGATCTTCGGATACTGGGCCTCAGTGAGGAAATGACAAGGGACTAAGAAGTGCGGTGATTTGCTGTACATGATAAGACACACCAAGCTAATTAAAACTGTTGTCTTCCAACATACAGGTTTGTACTTTCAGATGCCAGTGCCACATAAAAAGCACCCATGTTGGTGCTGCAAGAATGCACCTGTGCCAGTGGCACACGAAGAGCATCCAGCACACTCTGTCATAGAAACCATGCCACAGTAGACATTTGGAGTCTGGACAACTCTCAGCTAGCCTGGTCCATGTGGAATCATCTAACCCATGCCAACATGGAAAGCAGACATTAAATGCTGATGATGATGATGATATACATACATGTACATATGTATTATCTTTTGTCATTTGCTTCAGTCATTGAACTGCAGCTATACTAGGGCACCACTTTGAAGGGTTTTAGTCAAACAAATCAACCCCACTACTTAAGCTTGTTTGTTTGTTTCTGTTCTTTTTCAGTCTGGTACTTATTCACTCCATCCCATTTGATAACTACTAAGAAGTCACAAACATGTAAACAAACTAACATTGATTGTCAAGCAGTAAGAGGGTACAAACACAGACATACACAAACAAATATAAGCACATATATAGAGAAAGGAATTTAAGACTGGCCCCCATGGCAACTACTCTATGTTGATGGCCTTGTTCTGATAGCAGAATAGAAAGAACTAGAAAAGAAATTCTAAGTATAGAAGCAAAACCTGGAATTGAAGGGCCTTAAAGTTAACTTAGCAAAGACCAAGGTCCTAGTAAGCAAGAAGACAGGCCTTCACCCCTTCAGATAAAATGGCCCTTGATTTTCTCAAATGCTCCTCAAGAAGTAGTAGATAATTTCTACTACCTAGGTGACCTATTTAGCAGAGGAGGAGGATGTGCCAAGAGTGTTACTGCTAGATGAAGAATAAGATCGAGAAAGCCCAGAGAGCTTTTACCTCTGTTGACAACCAAAAGTTTCTCTCTCTGGGTAAAAGGTAAATTGTATGATGCATATGTATGAACAGCAATGCTACATGGTTGTGAGACATGGGCTCTAAATGTGGAGAGCATGCAAAGACTAAAGAGAATGAAGGTAGTATACTCTGCTAGATATACAATGTCAATGTACATGTGTGACAGAGCACTCATGTACTGAGAAAAAAGACAGTCATAAAAGGAATCAGATGCAGTATCCAAGAGAAGATTATGCTGATTTGGTCATGTGATGCATATGGATGAGGACAGTTGCATGAAGTGCCAATCACTTAAAAGTAGATGGAACTTGTGGAAGGTGGAAACCCAGCAAGATATGGGACAAAGTATGGAAGGCAGATCACAAAATGCTGAGTCTTACAAAGGGGGTGACAAAGACAAAGATACCTGGCACATTGCCATACTCAAGACCTGCCCACCACAGAAGAGTTGATATCCTAAAATCACCTTGGTAATGCTTGTTCATAAGGGGTTCTGCCCCATCAACCACCACCACATTTCACACCCTAACAACCATCATTTCTCTATCAACTGAGAGCAGAATTGGCACATACACTCTACCCAGCTTTCTTAGCTACCTTTACTTCCCACCCCAAGCCACTTCCACTTCCATTATTTTCCCCTGCCTCCTATCTCCACCAGTTACCTTTCTGCACCTTCTACCCTCCTCCATGCCTGGTCTCCATCATTAACACTTCCCTTATCTGTGATCACCCACAATGACCTCACACATCTACTGCCATCCACCCCACCATGTCAACTGCAACCCCTGTCCCCAAGCCTCTCCTAGGTTTCTCTCCATCATTTGCTATACTCACCTCTATTCTTACCACTCACCTCAATCCAAACATGTATCACTTCACCTATTCTCACCACCCACAGTCCCCTGAGAGCATGTCCCAACACATTTTCACCATATCTCTCTCACTCATTATTGCTCTCCTTATCCTAACCTTACTCTCTAACTTAGGGTGAATCGAGAGGGAATACTTCAAAATAAATACCCTATGTCCCCAATGGCAGAACAAGTGGATGAAGACCTATGATCCCAATGGCTGAACTGGTGATGATGATGATGCATTGTGATTTTAATTTTTTAAGATGCTAAAATTTACCCTCAAGTTTCCATAAAAGCAAAATGTCCCAAGTTTGGAATCATATTTACATTTTCTGTGATTCTGTGAGTATGGAATTGCATATCCAGAGTTTCAGTAATCCAAAGGATCACTGTAATTACCACAAAATTTAACAACATAGAACAATTCAAGTATAAATTATACTATACAGTAAGACACTTAATCCTACTGCTTCCATCAATCTTACACATTTCATACCAATTATAAATTTTGTCTTCTTATTCATTGTTCTTTTTTGAAGATATATTTCTCTCCACAGTATATTTTCACTTTATTTCATAACATTTCATCTCTTATTCCTGAAATTATACAAAACCTTTCTTTAATCAATACTTTTCAATTGCTCACAACCTTTGCTAAGTGACCAGGCACCAATGTGCATGAGCAAACCAACAAATATAGAGGGTGTTATATACCGACAGTGATAATTTTATGCTGCAGTCAATCAAAGGACAAACACCAAATGTCTCTAAATAGTACAGACTAAATACTTAGTATTAGATGCTAGATATTGTCTGCCATCTCATCTTTCAGAAGACTTTTGAGATGATGTGAAGACTTTTGAGATACACAAAGCTGAACACAATTTTTTTGTATTGTTGATTCATGTAGCAAGTGTATTTTAAACCTTCCTCATAATGAAAAGTATATCCCGTTCATGTGAATACAGCTGAAGTCAATACTGTAAATAAAGCATGTGCCTTAGTGGTTAAAGTACTCAGCTCACGATCATAAAGTAGAGTGTTCAATACCCAGCGGTGCATTGTATCCTTAAGCAAGACACTTTATTTCACACTGCTTCGGTCTACTCAGCTGGCAAAAGTGAGTTGAACCTGTAATTCAAAGGGCCAGCTTCGTTGCATTCTGTGTCATGCTGAATCGCCCTGAGAACAACTTTTAGGGTAAGCATGTTTATAGAGTGCTCAACTACTCACACATTAATTTCAGAAGCAGGTTGTTCTGTTGATCAAATCAACTGGAAACTCATTGCCATAACCAGTGGGGTGTCACTAAGCAAACAAAATGGTCAGCAGTTTTATAGTGCTGAGTCTGTTTGCAGGAATAAACTATATCACCAAGTGCTATCTACTTAGAGTTATGTCAGGTTGGTTGTAGAGTTAAAAATCTTTGCCACTGACAAACCATTCAGATAGTTATCCAGTCCCTTATTGTCTTTATCACCCAGACACTTTTGTAGGTAGAGAGCTGCCAAATCTTAAACCACTTCAAACCATGTTGCTGTTTGGAGTCAAAAACTGGAACTAAGTATTCTTCTGAACAAGAAATAATATTTAGCGTTATTTTAGAAAGAATTTCCTTTCAAAAAATTTCCTGCTTGCACTGTGTGTGTACGTGCATGCATGTGTTTTTCTCTGAATTTTTTTCCCATTGGTTATTAAACATAATGGCATTTAATACTACAGGCAGTTGTGTTATAACTCAGTGATATTATTTGTTAATTATTCATATACTAATGACTTAATTAGAGAGTGTTTGAACTTGGATAAAATAATTAGGGTGATATTATGGATAAAATAATTAGAATGATATTTCATCTAAGTAATGTTGGATTTATCAATTCAGAAGATGAGTGTCATCTAGTTGACATTGCATCAATGGCATGGATGAACAAAAATTTTAATTTGCTGATACTTTTTAAATGTAAGTCTCTGCACGCTA
>JARUKP010000720.1:0-10774 GCA_029874955.1 Octopus insularis | reverse complement strand
TTACCAATAAAAGACCTACTAGTTCTTATGAATCACTTATTCTACTCACCAGGACATAACCAAACTGAAAGAATCTAATACAATGTTACAACAAGGACACATGAAAAGTAGATTGGTCAAGAGAAAGACAGCTTACTAGTGCCATACAAAGCCAATGCCTAGCTCTTGCTATACCAGACCTGGACACCATAATCATGCTACATTTCATTTTGGATGTATGTAGTTCTATATATTGTCTATAATGTTGGAGCTTTTTTTAAAGGCTAGGTGTGATATGAAGGAGATTTAACTACTATTTCTTGCAAGTTGAATGGTCATTTATGAGGCTCCCTTGTTGGTTCAATTATTCTTGCTGTTTGGCTCCATGCCAGCACCAGTTGAGCACATCAATGATCAGAGGATTTCATGCTATGGTCTTCCTGTTATATCTGAGTCTACATTGGCCCAGTGTATCCTTCTTTTTTGAGATGATATTATTTGACTGCTACTTTTAGCAAATTTAATGACCATATAGTGACTCTGTCGTTGGCTGGTGATGTTCCTTCCCCTATAGTATGTGGCTTTGTGCCAATTTTACAAACTATCATCATCATGGTTATCATTATATTTTATAAAGATTGATGTAACTCTTCACAAAGGTAAATAGACACTAAGAAGAGCATGATGTGATTTGTGACAGATTGTTTATTTAATGATTTGAACACTGTTTCAACAAATTGTCTTCTCCAAGTTTAAAATGTATATTTGAACTTGAAGACAGACCATCTGTTGAAAATATTGTTCAAACTGTTAAGAAGACAGATGACCTGCTGAAATATCATTTAAACTGAAATAAACAATCTGTTAGAAATCATATTGCACTTTTCTTATTGTCTCATCATCATCATCATCATCATTATTATTATTATAAATAATTATTATTAATAGTGGGAGCCATGGAAATTTCAAGAGGAAGTCAGCATATTTGAATATCTACTTTCCGTTATGCCGATGTCTGTCTGTCTGTACTCATAATACTGGTAAACATTTAAACTTACCAACAAACAAAAAAAAAAAAAAAAAAAATGGCAGTGCCCCAGCATGGCCACCCCCTTTGGTCTGGAACACATTAAAGAGTAACACCTACAGCTATTTACCAACTAAAGTGATTTCACTTTAATTTAGCTATGTATAAATGTGTCTTTTAATGCTTAAATTCTTAGATTTTCATATTGTTTCATTATGTTAGACATTTTGATTGTCCTGTGATTTGAACAAATGCAGAATAATATAGACCCCCCCCCTCCACACTTGTCTTTGTATTCACTGATTCTGCTATTTCCATTTCTCTCTTTGTCTTCCCTTCTTCCCCTGTATATGTCTATTTCCATTCAGATTATTATGTCCCTTGGTGTAACACACAGCTAAAACAATCAAACCACAGGGACAAGCAAAATAATATTGTATTAATAATAATCCTAGCTCAATTTCCAAAGGCATTTTGTTCAGAGAAATCTGAACAGAACAGTTAACGTTGGCCAACAACAGACAACTGACGATGACAATAATGATAATATCAAATTTCTAATTTGAATTTTTTGATATCAGTTAATTTTTTATTTATTTCATTATTATTTTTTAATTGAAACCATCTCACCCCTGGTATTTCTATTTTATTAATTGCAAGTATAACCAGTGCTAATGCTCATTATGAGATACATCCCACTTTTTCTCCATTTCACAATAGAAGTGAGGTTAATGTCAACATCTCAGTTATAGTTTCAAAGTGTTGCTGACCCTATTTTAAAAATGTTTTCCTGTATCATCACTTTAAATAAATCAATTTCTACTTTGGTTTACGAAAATGCCATATTGGCTGCTTGTTTGGTTAACATTTGCTTTTGTCTCACTAAAGAAGATTTATCTCTTATGCACTCAATGTCATAAAATCAGAGATAAGTACAAGCTAGATTTCAGGAGTCTCCTGGGCTTAAAGACATCTAAGACATTAATTAGCTGTATAGAGAGATGAGGGAGAGGACTTAAGAAATTTTTTATGAGTTCTCAGTTGCCAGCTAATAGACTGCTATTTATGTATGGGTGATAAATCAAAGATACTTGATCAACTTGCTTAAAGGTTTCCTAGTATAGTATAGTGATTAAGATTAAGAAATGGAAGGATAATTGGAATCAAAGACTATGATCATTTAAAAATTTTGTTGTAGTTACATAAGAAGTATGTGGTTTCTAACTGAGAAGAAATGACTGGTTTTGATATCTGTTATTTTACCAATAGTATTATTAATGTAATTGAGTTGAATTTTGCATGTTAAGATATTGGAAATAATTCAACACTGTCTGTATTATCTAGTTTTAAGATAGTAGTTAGAATATTTTCTTTAATGTATATGCTTTCAGTTATCTAGTCAGGTATTCTAAATATTTATATGCTAACTACTTGCCCTTTCACTCAATATCTAATATTTGTACATATTTTATGGCTCACAACATACCCTGGCATTAATAAATCATGGTTGGCTAAAAACCTCTGATAAGATTTGTTGATGCTTCAGATCTACTCTAATGACTAACATGATGTTGCTACACTTATTAAGATAATGAAAGTGAGATTGTAATTAGTAACCAGAAAGTAAGTGAGAATTAAACTTACATTTTTGGCATAACAAGAAAAAAAGGTGAAGTAGAGCAGTGATAAGAAAATGAAAACTGAAAATGTGTAAATCTATGTGGATCTTTTTGTCTGATTGGTTGCCATAGAAAATTGTTCTTATGATAAAGCAGGATGTTTTTATGAAGTAAGTTGATTGATGTCTGGTAGGATGTACTGACAAAATTTAGATGTATGTCGGGCTGATCAGTTTACCAAATAGGTAGAAGCCACTGAAGAAGAGAAAAACAAACAAACAAATGAAAAACATAGCTATGTGTGGTATAAAGTTAAAGAAGCTTCCTGGGTAACTGTTGATAGATTTATTGTGGCTTACATAGTGAGCACATTCCCAATGGCTATGTCCATGAAAGCTGAGTCCTTTTTGCTTTGAAGTTTAGGATGGGTCAGGGAATGATGATTAAACTAGCATGATGTAGTGAAGGCGTGTTGCCTGGGGTGTTGCACGCATGAATGTAACATTGTGGTTTTGATTTCCAGACTGTATGGTATGTGGTGTTCTTAAGCAAAACATTTCATTTCATGTTGCTTCAGTCCACTCAGTCATAAATGAGTAAACCTGCGACAGGCTGACACCCTATTCAGTGGGGAAATGTTGTCATCTCAGTCATTTGAGCCTTAGGAGTTTCCAAAGACTTGAAACAGTAATGTCGAGGGTTGATGATGATAATGATAATATGATGTAGATAGTACAGAGGATCTTGATTATATTATTTTATTTGCTACCTCATATTCATGAGTTCAAACCACACAAGGTTTTTATATGAAATAAGTAGTAGTGGTAATATACTTTTTTGGTTAAATCAGTAATAATTCTGTAAATAATTATCATTTAACAATGGAAGGTGTGTTGTCCTTATGCAAACCCATTTTTACCTCTGAGAAGAGATGGTCTGGTCCATATTAGTCTGGCCTCTATCTTTTGACCTGTCCAGTACAGGTGGTTCTATCAGGAGTTTGTGCTTCACTGGTATGGCCCTCAGGGTCATTGAGGCACACAACCCATGACAACACAATGAGGACTGGACATTGTGACAGAAGTGATATCTGAAAACCAAGGTGCCACATAAAAAGTATTGGTGTGAGTGCTGGTGCCACATAGATAGCCCTGGTGATGGTGCCACATAAATAACACTGGTGCTGGTGCCACATAAATAGCACTGGTGCAGAAGCTATATAAAAAGCACCCAGTACATTCTGTAAAGTGGTTGGCATTGGGAAGAGCATCAAGCTGTAAAGACCAATCCAAAACAGACTATGGAACCTGGTGCTGCTTCTGGCCTTGCCAGTTCCTGTCAAGCTGTGAAACCCATTCCAACATGGAAAGCAGACATTAAATGTTGATGATGATAATGAGTGTTTTGAAAAATCAAGATAGAGAATGTAGTGTTAGATATACAATAATGGGGCTCCTGTGCAGGTGGCACATAAAATACACCATTTTGAGCATGGCCATTGCCAGTACCACCTGACTGGCCTTCGTGCCGGTGGCACATAAAAGCACCCACTACACTCTCGGAGTGGTTGGTGTTAGGAAGGGCATCCGGCTGTAGAAACTCTGCCAAATCAGATTGAAGCCTGGTGTAGCCATCTGATTCACCAGTCCTCAGTCAAATCGTCCAGCCCATGCTAGCATGGGAAGCGAACATTAAACGATGATGACGATGTTTGACAATATTCTTGGGGAGACTCTGGATGTCAATGAGAATGAGTTTGCTGGTCTGTTCCAGAGGACTTTGAGGCCAGGGCCCATGGATAATTTCCAGAAATTCCTAACCTGGCAGTGCTACCAGGGAGCATTGCCAGTTTGGGATAAACTCTATAGGCATGGAAGTGCTATCAGCCGGGCTTGCCTGAGATGTATGCAGAGCAATGAGACTGCTCTGCACGCTCTCATCCAGTGCCCAAGCATTCATGACTTGTGTTGAACACCTGCTGTCACATGTAGGATTGATCCGGCTATCAACTGAGTCCATCATGAAGATCACCCAAGCACCTTCTTTCAGCCAGGAAGGGCAGGTAGTGTTTCTTTGTCTGCTGTTAACGGAGGTTTAACAATATTGTTGCACACACAAATGTGAGTCCAAGAAGTAAATCTTCCTTCAAGGCAGAGCTAGAAATGCAATTGTCGAGTAGGTATGAGGTTTTAAACAGGAGCAATATATTCAAAATTGGTAAAACTAAAAATTGACGACGATAAATTAAATTTATTATTGTTACTGATTATGTTAGTGTTATTTAATTTCTGAACGGTTTTGCTGCCGTTTGTTTATATAGTTTGATTTTGTTATCCATCAGTTTCTACTAAGAAAGAGACGCGAATAAAATTAATAATAGAGAAACGAAAATAAAACTTTAGAAACAGCAAGGCCGCCATAACTTACGTGGAAACCATGAGCGTGCTTTCAAAGGAGATAATCAGAGAAAGACTTAAAAAGTCAATGTAAGATCCTAATACTTCATGTAAAGTAAAGTAAATATAACAAATAATCCAGAATTCTTGTCCAGTACTGGATCAATCCCAAAATCTAATCAGTTCATGCCATATGAACACAGTGGTGTTATGTTGTGACTTTGCAATCTGGTGACTCAGTTTTGACTCTTGCTACAAAACCAAAAACCAGTATAAGTGTGATTTAAGCGTACATATGCTCATGCGTGTCTACAGTGTATGTAAAGATCATGTAACAAAAAATGTTGGAACTCAAAATGGATGGAAAAAAAATATGGAAATGACACAGACAGAAAAAAATGAAAGTAAAATATTTCAGTTTAGTTCATAAAATGTTCAAAATTTGAAAGACTATTTTTGCATAGCAACAGCTAGGGAAAAATTGCAGAACATGTGAGATACATGTCTGTATAAAAGTATGTTGCAATGCTAGGCTGCAAGTCAAATTGTTAAAGTGAGTTTGAATGTTGGTATCACTTTTTCATCTAACCAAGCAGAATAAGCCAAGATCTGAGAATGTCAAGAAGAAAGAGAGATAAAAATAAGTGAGTGTCTGTGTGTGTGTGTGTGTGTGTGTGTGTGTGTGTGTGTGTGTGTGTGTGTGTGCGTGAATGCTTTTGTGAAAGTACTGATGATGCCACTGGCCAAAATGTTCTGTAAGTAGCAGAAAAAAACTATGGAGAAAAATTTCGCATAGCGTCAGTCTATTGCAGTAAAACAAAGAGTTTGCATATTTGCTGTGTGAATGTGTGAGTGTGTATAGAATAAAGACAATGATAGACAGTCTAAGAGGATATGTCAAGTTGATTCAATAAAGTTCATCTTTAAAACATGACTGTGTAAGACCTAGTAAAATGTTGAAGTGAAGTTGCAAAGAAAAACGCTGGCATCAAGTAAATCTCAGGTAGTTGTTCTATGTATATTGTCAATTAATAGAAAGGCATGAGCATGGTTGCATGGTTGTTATAACTTAATTGTTCTAAGTGATTGAGTTTGGTTGTCTTTTTCGAGCCATCAGAGAATGCACTGACTACAATGTGAAACAGTGCCATGCAAAAGTAGACTTCTTGGCTAGATTTGAGGACTTCACTGGACCATTATATTGGTAGTAGCAATAGACTGTGTGTATAAAGGGCAGAGATGTGATCAATATGAGTTGATGACCCATGCCTGCTAGGAATTCCTTCTTCACAGGGTTGGTTCCAAGCCCTAATCCCTATCACAGAAGGCAGTTCAGAAGTTTCCCAACCCTCCGGGCTAGGAGAGACACACCCATAGATACGTCCAGGGTAGTGCACATGAAGCCCCGGACATCTAAGGGTATCACAGACCTCTTTTCACTCCACTTCATGCAACTTTCTGCCATCCATCCCTCTAAGAAGTGCTGTGTTTACCAACCAGCCAGCTTAGATGCAACAGCATGCTACTGTTGGGCTTTCGCGAGATGAGCTGACCTGACCAGGTTATTGTCATTACTCTACAACTGATGTCATGACCATATGATAGCTGGCTGTGAGCACTACTGGACATGGCCACAACAATGGACATAAAAGAGAGTGGTGGCAATGGCAAGCTCAGCCTGCATGCAGAGCAACCAGTGACAGCTTTAGCAAAGCTGCACTACCAGAACAGTGCTATTTGATGTGCTAGTTAGCAGGCCAGAGTCTTGTTTGGTTTTTGGAATTAACCAGACAGATTGCTTCACAACTATAAATGGCTTTGCACCATCACCCACTGAATTGAGAAAGCGCTATTAATCTGTCAGTTCTACCCATATCTGAAATGGATACATGTTCCTGTGTGTCTGAGACTCAGTCCCATTGTATGACATGTTGGACAAGTGTCTTCTATTAAAGCCCTGAGCTGATCAAAGTCTTGGTAGTGGATTTGGTAGGTGGAAACTGAAAGAAGTCTGTTGTATATACATATGCTAAATGCATTGGCTACTTGATTTATAGTTAATCGCTGGTCATCCATCACAATGTGGTGAGCACAATCAATGTTTCCTTCAGTGATGGCAGTTGCAGGATGTCTATCTTCAAGACACTCCTTTCCCCTCCTAAATTCAACTTCTCACTTTTGCACTGTTGGTAAATCTGGAATGCCATCCCCTAACTTAGCAACAATATCAGCATGAATATTCTTGGGGGCTAAACCCATGTTTTGCAGGTACACCATGATGCCAAATTTTGTCCATTTTCAAGAGAAGTTGCTACTAGTTACTTTTGAAGTCTTCTTTGAACAGTCATATGTCAATTTATCTGGAAAGAAACACTGTTGTTATTAAGAAGAGCTGATTTTAATGCATGCAAGATTTCGCAGCTCTGGCAACATTCCTTCATAGTCAGCCTATGAACTTTTCAGCCCACCATTGTACTTTTAGCAAGATTTCATGCTGGTGTCAATCAATTAGCAGAGTGTATGTAAAATTTAAAGAGACGTGCTTTTGTGAGAACCAATAGAAGCAGGTAATTGTTTTGGATTCATTTGGCTGCTTTCAATTCACTCAGTTAAGCATAAAAAATGAAACATATTGAATTAAAAGTTCTATTTGAATGAGAAATATTTGGCTGAGTCAACATCACTGAAAGGAACAATCTTCCACAGTTTGTGTTTTCATGTATCATTGTGTCTATGTTGGGCTTTACTTCAATGTAGGTTTCTTGTTCTTATCAGGCTTGGCTTCAATATTTTGCCAGCCTTGGTCTCAGTTGAATAGTTAACAAAAAGTAAATGTTGTGTGTATATATCTGTTCATTGCATGTTATTGTGAGATAGAAAGTAGCCTTAATTCCAGATAGGAAGTTGGCAGTCATTTCACCAGTTAAAGAATGATATATATTTGTTGAATTACCAAATATTAGGTAGTATTTATATCTTTTTGCTTGCAGGGTTAACCTAAGAATTAAATGCTTATTGGTACTGTGTTCTTGTTGAATCACCAAATATAACTTGGGGTAAAAGTTGATGAAAGAGAGTGAACCTTAGTTCTTCTTCATCTTCTTTATTTTCTTCATCATTTTCCTAAGGACCTCATTGTTATTCATTGTTATCTTCCACCACACCTGTTTTTAGTATTTTATGTTGAGTCCTCTAATGAAGACTAAGCTTGTTTTTTTCTTTTTTTGTTTCTTCCTTTCATATTTTCTCTGATTGTTTGTAGATTTCATCTTAAACTTTATTTTTTTTCTCCATTGTTATATGAGAATGGAGTGGTGCCAACAAAAGGAGATGAGGTACTTGCTCATCAGTTTCTAACAGGGATTTCTGTTGCTATCTGCAGAGTCTTGGCTGATGGTGTTCTGGAGACTGGGGTTTGTTCTTTTTGCTGTCTCAGGTGATCATTATTATTTTTGTTTTTCTCTCATCCTCTCTCTTAGCTTAGTCATTCCAGTTCTTCTAAGTAATCAGCTCTGAAAGGATGAAAGGATGAAAGGCAAAGTTAACCTTGGCTTTAATGTTTTCTTTTATTCTTAATAACTCTTTCTAATTTTGGCACAAAGCCAACAATTTTCAAGTAGGTGGGACAAAGTGGGGAGAAAGGATCTACAGGTGTCGGGACTCACAGAGGAGATGACAGGAGACTGAAACTCCTAATGGTTTGCTGTGCTTGAGAAGACAAGTCAAGCTAAATAAAAGCATAGTTGTCCTTGTATACAGGCTCACTGCCTGCAACCCTCTCCAGCTGAGCATCCCTAATCTCACGGTCTTGTAGGTGCTGGTGCCATATAAAAAGCACCCATGCTAGTACTGTGTAAAAGCACCCAGTACACTCTGTAAAGTGGTTGGCATTTGGAAGGGCGTCCAGCTGTAGAAACTATGTTAAAACAGACAGGGAGCCTGAACAGCCCTTCAGCTGGTCAGCAGCTGCTGTCAAACCATCCATCCTGTGCCAGCATGAAAAACAGATGTTAGATGATGATGATGAGGAGGTAATACTCGACTGGTACTTTATTTTATCAACCCTGAGAGGATATTTTTGACTGCAGTAGAATTAGAGCTCAGAATGTAAAGAACCAGAAGAAATGCTACCAAGCATTTTGTTGACAAGCATATGATTCTGACAGCTCACCACTTTTCATTTACTCTTTATAACGATGTGGTGATGTGAATGTTCTGCAATGTTGTTGTTTAGCCCCAAGCTGACCCCAATTATTCAGACTATCCTGTCTCTTAAAGGGTATCAAGGACTACTTAATCTAATGTGCTCTTCCCTTCTTATTATGACAGTAAAGTGTTTGCTGCTTTTTCTAGCAGGTCAAGCAACAAGGTACAGACTCCTCCATTGACTCACACATAAGTCTAATGTAATGAAGTGTTGAGTATTTTTTAATGTGATACTATGCTTCATGTGATTGTTAAGCTCCATTAAATCTAAATGATACCAATATTCCAGTAGTTTCATATCTGCTGCTTAATATGTTCCTTTTGTAGTTGGATAATCCTTCCATCTGGCACCACATGGAGGTAGCCAGGCTATCAAATTTTTAATGCAGTTCTTGCTTTTATTATTTTTTGTTATTGCTGTTTATTCTTCTTTTTCTTCTCTCTCTCTCTCCTCACTTTGTTTCCCTTTCTATCCTTTCTCTTCTCTTCTCTCACCTTCCCCATCTCTCTCTTCTCATTATCCACTTCTCTCTTTCCCCCTTCCATCAATCTCTCTTGCTTTCCTTTTCCACTTTTACTCCTTCTCTCCTCTGTCTCTATCTCCTGATCTTTCTCCTTATTTTCCGCTTCTTCCTCTCCTTTTCTCTCTCCTCTCCCTGTCACCCCCTTATCTATTCTCCTTCTCCTCTCCTTTCATCTCCCTTACTACTCCTTTCCTTCTCTACCCTCTTTACTACTAGTTTTCCACTACCATACAGTTCTGATATTTATTTACTGTAATTTCATTTGAATTTCTTTGGTGCAGTATTGATGATTTTTTTTCTCCTTACCTGATACCAACCTATACTTAAATGACAGGTGACTCAAAACAACCCTCTGGATGCAGAGGCAGTGGAACAGTAGTGATGATGGTGGGGGTGGTGGAGTGATACGGTGGTGGAGTGATACGGTGGTGGAGTGATACGGTGGTGGAGTGATACGGTGGTGGTACAGAGATGTCAGCTGTTGACATGTTACAAAAGCTAGATCTTCTGCATGCATGTTTACATGTGTATATATGTGTGTACACATGTGTGTGTATGTTAGCATTTTTATATATTTGCATGTATATGCATGTGAATATGCATATAAATGTGTATTTATCTGGATAAATATTTCTATATGCATATAGAAATATGCAAGCATGTTTTTTGTATTTTCATTTGTGTGTACATGTGTGCATGTTAGCCTTTATTTATGTGTGCATGTGTATGCATGCGGATATGTAAATAAATGTGTATGTTTACATTTGTATATGTATTTCTTTATGTGTATACACTTGTGTATGCTTTCATTTGTATAAGTATATTCATGTGTGTAAGCGTATAGGTGTACATGTTTGAATATGTACAGCTATATATGTATATGTGTGTGAATGTGTATAAGAGTGTATGTTTTAATTTGCATATGATATCTGTGTGTGTGTGTATATATGTATGTGTGTATATTTTCCTTTATATATATGCTTCTTCTCTCTCTCTCTCTCTCTCTCTCTCTCTCTCTCTATA
>JARUKP010000719.1:0-10776 GCA_029874955.1 Octopus insularis | reverse complement strand
GGAGTGCTCAGCCACTTGCACGTTAATTTCAGGAGCAGGCTGTTCCGTTGATCGGATCAACTGGAACCCTCGACGTCATAAGCGACGGAGTGCCAACAACAACAAGTGTCAGTTCACGCAATTCGATCCCACTCTTTAGACTTGGAGATCTGACCGCTGTGGGCTCAGCGGGCTAAGATGGCTGCGGTAACCAGAAAGTTGCAGGTTTTATGTTTGAGTGGTCTTCTCCTTCATGAGTTGTTTCACAGGGCAAGAGAGTTGCAGGAAGGTTGTCAATAAATAACTGAAACACTGAATACATGTTATATAATGCATATTATTTTGAAATAACACGGACGTATTTGCCGTCATTCTTTTTGATTATTCAAATATATACATTCATTTATATACACTCATGATTACATGCGTATGATATCATTTTGCGACGGTATTGGTAAAGATATAGCTATGAGACTAAATGAAGATATAATCTTATACACAAAACTTTTATTGTACTCGTAACGCTGTTGATTAATATACTACGGAGCGAAAGCAACGGCATAATTTATTATTGAAATGACATTTGAATTATATTATTCGCAAGATATTTGATGAGGAAATAAGCATTTCAAATTAGATAGTGTGTGTGTGTGTGTGTGTGTGTGTGTGTGAAAGATCACAGCTGAGTGGGCAGCCACTGTTCTTAGTTCACTCGGTTTCTGGGTTCATGTTCAGCAATATGATTTTTTTTACTAATATGAAAATAAGGATGTTGTGCATTGTATTAAGATTTGT
Source organism: Octopus insularis (assembly GCA_029874955.1). Classification (NCBI taxonomy): domain Eukaryota; kingdom Metazoa; phylum Mollusca; class Cephalopoda; order Octopoda; family Octopodidae; genus Octopus; species Octopus insularis. The sequence goes on along the minus strand of JARUKP010000719.1, from coordinate 10,002 downwards.
CAAAGCGATACCGCAGTTGAATAACATTACAAACAGATTATGCTTTTGATGTTGTTATTATGCTTTTCACTGTAACGATTATTCATAGCGAGATTGCCTGTACACATTGTTTTTTTCAACAGATATTTCAATAATTCTAATAGCATATTTTGCTGTATCTATGGATGATTATGTTCCAAATTCTAATAACATAATTACAATGGAAAGGCAAAAGATCAATGGGCCAACACTTTCTCGTGGACAACTACGTGACGCTTTCTAGTAGAGCTCGTTCGCTTCTTGAAGTAAAAATAAAAATAACAGAAACCAATTCTCAATGTAGAAAGACGGGACGAAGACGAGAGAGCTCAGACATGTTCTCTCCTAAGATAGATGCTCCAACACTATCTTAAGGATCAAATGTCCCATAAACAATACAACTTCAAAAGCAGTTATGGTTCTCTACAACCAACGGTGTTATATTTTTCAAAATAATCGTAAAAATTCCATAGGTACTGTTGATATGTCTATTGATTTCAGATTTTGGCACAAGGACAGTAGTTGGAGGTGGTGGCTAAGTCGATTACATCGATCCCAAGTGATCAACTGGTGCTTATTTTATCGACCCCGAAAGGATAAAAGTCAGAGTCGACTCTGGGTGGAATTTGAACTCAGAATATAAAGACGGACGAAATACTGCTAAGCATTTGACCCTGTGTGCTAACGATTCTGCCAGTTCGTCGCCAATATGTATAATATGTGTTTTATAGCATATGCATACATGCATACACGTGTACACACGTGTGCGTGCGTTCGTGTGTGGACGCATATGTGCTTTCATATACGTGTGTCCGTACATTACTCAGTAGTGTAGATGTGGTAGGACTGGTGGGCGTTCCGGGCGATGCTTTTTTTGGGACGATACTTTTGGTGCAACTTAAGCCTGTATAAGCTTGCTCCCCACCCACCGGTGATGTTGATTCTGAGTGAGAACAACTTTAACTGGACACGTTTCTATGCAATGCTCAGTTACTGGAAACTATTATTCGAACTGTAAACAGTTTAGTTAAGCCGAAAATTGGAATATTCATCGGCAAACTGCCGAAGATCCACTTACTTGATGAGTATATATGTGTAAATGCGCGTCTTTGTGTCTCTGTGCTATTGAGTGTACTTGGTTGTATTTGCAGAAGTCTATGTTCTTGATTGTGCATGCACCTGTGTGTGTACACATGCAGCTATAAGAAGAGTTAAGTGAAATTGCCCGGAAGGAATTATCCAAGACATACATGTATGTATGTATGTATGTATGTATGTATATGCGTGTTTATGTACCTATATCAATATACCAATACACACACGGATTATAATACATAAACAAAATAAGATATGACTACAATTACATCGCTTAACGAAGAAGGCATTTGTACAAAACTACAACTGTAATTGTCGACTTACCAGCTGCCGCAGTGATTTTTGGTTCAATATTATAAGAATTATAAGTATTTTGGGAATGAACTTTATACCGATAATCCAAATTTCAGTTATTACAAGTTTCCCGGAGGCTTAATACTGAAAGAAAGTGAAGCGTATTATAATTTGGAGACATGACGAAAACACACATATACATATATACATGCACACACGTATATGTACACATAAGGAAACATATGAGCGTGTATTCCTATATACAGGATCCATATACAAACACTTATATCTGCATGCGTGTGTCAGGCATGTAATGAGAACTCTCTCGCAGCGGAAGATGAACATCACGTACGGTAGTGATTCTACTGTTTATAAGAGTTGCTTATGTGAAGAGAAACAAATGGAAAAAAAGAAAAACCCTATTGTTTAATGCTAAAGAGTAATGGAATTGTGATATTCATGCATTTCCATAGTGATTTATCAATTATATCAAAACGAAATGTAAATGTCCATAACTAGAAAACGAAATCCTTTCAAAGGCTTTCAGAATGCTAGTTCTTTTATAGCTAAGTCAAAAGAGAAAAAGCACTGCCTGTGTCTTTTTCAGGGTCTCTGAATTAATGGGATTAATGAGAACAAAGAAGGTTATCCTTAGACCAGAGACTTGGTTTACATGCCTGTAACAAACAGACTTCGCTAAAGGTATATAATGTCCTGGCAGCGGTGTTAAACCAGGCAAAAGATAGGTCTATCAACTGTATGTTCAGTGACCAAAATATGGTAGATTATCGTAGATGTCTCATTGCGAGAAACCTTCAAGAAGTGTCTTCTACAATAATCTCGGGTCGAGAAAAGTTTTATAAGTGGAATTCGATAGGCAGAAACTGTTTGTGGAGGCCAGTCAGGGAGATTGATTCTGCTCTTTAGTCGTAGACTTCATCTGTCGCCTAAGTTAACGCTTCCACTCTGGCCGTGGATATCTTTGTCCGCTTTGCTGTAAGTATTCAGGCTATGTTTCTGGTATGACGGTGACCTCCTCTTTTTACCCCCTCCCTCACCAGCCCACCAACCACAGAGACCCTGAAAAGAGTCACGTGTGCTGTCATTCCTATTCCGATTAAGTCCTTAAAAAACGGAGCAAAAGACTAATATTTACCATTCTTTTGGAAAATGTTGCTTTACTTTAACCGGTGCATTGTATCTAATTAATCCCGTAATTTCCACATAAGCCGAATCACGGCTATTTAATTCCAGACTTTATTATCGGTACCTATAATCTCTCATTCTACATTGATAGTTGACAATATCTTTTAAAGACCATCAACCAACAACTGAATTGAAATTTCATTCGATAAATTTTTCTTTGTATAAATCCTTATTAAAAGAAATTTTTTTTTTGGGGCAAGAGATAACATAAATTTCCATATCTTTTTTTTTTTTTTTTTTGTAATTCTGAATCTTGGTGTTTGTGCCTGTCAGAACAACAAATAAATCTCTGCCTATTTCTCATTTATGTTAATATATTTGTGAAAAGGCAACATAATGGCTATTAAATATAACGTGAGGTGAGGTGTAGTTCATATTCCTCGTTAATAATGGCTGTCACAAATACTGAAATTATAATGGTACAAAAATTAATCGTTCATAACAGCTGATGACAGGTCATTACATTAGACCAGTGATTTTCAACCATTTGTTTTTTTTTCTTTAGCACCCCACCTTTTGAGTAGTTATTATGCCTAGCGCCCACCTAAGTGGTGAGTGAGGTATCACGACTAAACTAACTTAACATGGAGATAATTTATAAATTACTCTAAAAATGGATTGTATAAGTTTTTAACAGTGAAATGATAGAAACAAAAATTACTTTATGCTTTGCAAGCTAATGACCTCCATGTTCCTGATGACATCTCAGTTTATTTTAATGACCATTACTTTTTTTATCATGTATAAATAATATAATTACTACTATAAGCAAAATTTAGTTGATTATGTTACCTCACCGCTCCCTAAAGCGTTACTGCCCATGTTGAGAACTTCTGAATTAGGTTATTAAAATCGATCTGCTGATGTTGCCCTGTATGACAGACGTCGGTATCTGGAGCTAATAATAGAAATCATGTTCAGTTCTTCAATCCTCAGCTAATATTTCAAAGGCTTACCTTGTTAATCTGTATGTGACCTGTTATTGAAATACGGCAGCAGTTTCGACTAATCCTGTGTATTAAGTGACTCTTCGTATGTCTACTCTTTAAGGATTTTTCGATTATCTTCCTTTTCCTCCTCCTCCTCGCACCTTTTAAGCAGGTTACATATGAGAAAAAGAGAGAGGGGGATAGATTGTAAATAAAATTAATGCAGTCAGGGAGAAAACAAGAAGAACAGAGGGAGAGAGAGAGAGAGGTTGAAGAAAGAATAAGAATACTGATTTTTAACGCAGTCATAATGGCCATACATCTGCGGAAAGAGCAGTGGATTAAATTAAACCCAGTATTGGCAGATATTTATTCGATCAGTCCGGAAGTCAAACATGTTTAATGAACTTAATCTGTATTTGTTTTGCTGACGACGTTAATAGGAAAGTCGCGTTATTGGCAACCGGTAAATCTTCGACCGTCTTCTAACACCTTCAAGCATTCTCTGAAATGTTCCAGTTACTTCTCAAACTGCTTTGTGTGCCTCCAGAAGACTAGCTGGAAATTTCCTATCACAATCCAATTTAACGACCACAAGAACCTGGGATACAACATGGACCAGGCGTGGCTGTGTGGTAAGAAGCTTGCTTCCCATAACCCTTTGCGGTTAGTATTGATTACTTCCTTCCTGCTGGTTAGACCTGTTTTTCTTTGCAGTAAGAATATTCTCTGTGTATTGCTTCGTTGTTGCTGTTATACTATTATTGTGTTTGGATTACCTTTGGAGTTCTTGAACAGGATTTACCGTTGAACGCTGTAGAATTGTTTTTATTCCCCGGTTTTACCGGATAATAATCTGAGAGTTCAAAAAATATCGAACTTTGGCCAGTGTGGATTTTTGTATATGAACAACATTTGTTAATTGTCTTTTTAGACATTTTTGTGTGCCCCTCCCCCTAACGGGGGTGGGATTTAAAACTTTGTGAAAAACCAACCAACTTTTTGAGAGGAGAAAAAAAAATCTTTTATAGATTTCCCAGATTTGTGAGAAATTAATACATTTAATTTTTTCGTATTGTTATTAACTTCAACTATGTCGGTTGAAATTATACATGAAAAGCACACTCCTGCGGAGAGCAATGTTGATGTTGACAGTGTCAAAACGTTTTCGGCGGTTGCCGCCGTGGCAACCGAAAATATTGATATACCTGTAGATATGCTACAGGAATATTTTAAAGATATGAAAAAGGAAGGAGGTGATGTGATAATATCACCATCACCAATGGTAAAAGAGACCGAGAGACGGACCGTAGTGTTCAAAACTTTCTGCCCAAAAGACAGAAGGTTTAAACACATGGAAAAAGGAGAAATTGAGAAATGCCTGTCCCTGATATGGAAGGACATAACGTACATCACAAGGGGACGGGCATATGGCTCAGTGGAGGTGCACTTCTCTAGGGAAGAGCTAGCCCACGAGCATTCCACGTGTCCCCTGAGGTCAGAAAAGGTGGTACTTCTACCAACATATATGGGTAGAAGGACATCCCGTGTAAATATTAACGAAGTACCACCAGGAGTGGACCGAAGAGAGGTGGTGGCCACCCTGTTGTACGAAATGGGAGAAAAAATTAAAATCCTACAAAGCACATGCTCCGCCCACAAGAATTGGTTAGGGCGAAGCATTACGGTCCTGATTCAGGGGACACAGGAGGACATTCAGATCCTCCCAGAGAGGGTGCTCGTTGGAGGAAATGTGGCCCTTAGGGTACAGGTGGAAGGCCGAAAGCCCACCTGTTACCAATGTGGGAAAAAGGGCCACATTCGTGTTGACTGCGAAGAATTTAAAAAAAAGAAACAGTTGTTGTCGCAAACACCAGGACCCTCAAATAATGAAAAAAATCCCACCCCTGCAAACATACCAATCCCTACAAAAGAAAAAATTCCCACTCCTGGTAGGGTGCCAGTCCCGAAACAAACCACAGAAAAGACCCAGCCCCTGCAAGCACAAGCCCCTACAAAAATAAACCTACCCATCCCCTTGGAAGCTATGGCACTGACTGTTGAACCAAAAAGTGTTACTCTTATAGAGGTTGCTCCCTCAGATAATACCATGGAGGTATCTGAGAGTGAATTCATCATACACCGTAAACGCACACGTAAACTTTCCCCATCCACATCCCCTACAAAAGACCAAAACGATGCACAACAGTCAAAAAAAAAAATCCCGCCCAACCTCCTCCCCACCAAAAATAAAAGAAAATCGCATACTAGTAGAATACGACATCAAGGAACAATATACTAACAATATCATTGTAAAACATCATACAGCTAGACTGTTTAGACAACATAAAGATTTAAAAACTAGATGTGCTTTAATAGGAGAAGGTTTATACCGAGACTTAAAAGATAGGCACCCAAAAGCCATCCGGAGGATTACAGAACTACCGAAATACGCGAAGGAAGGGGCTGACTCACGAATAGCGATGTCGGCCCCAACTTCGCCAACGAAAAAGTAAGTAGGACTTTTTGCTTTTTGTGATGGACTCACTAAACTTTGGTTGCTTAAATGTACGTGGTCTGAGTTCGAAGTGGAAACAGGCATGTTTCCTCGATGACCTCAGATCACATGATATACATGTGATGGTTGCTACAGAGACCAAGCTGGACAGTCTACAAACCTTCTCGCCTCTCCTGAATGGCTTCGAGAAAATCATGTCTCCTGGCCAGACCGGGGGACGAGGGGGTGTAGTGGTACTAATCCGTAAAAGCTTGTCTCTGCAGACAAGCACAGTCTATGTGGACCCTGAAGGTGGGCTGGTCGTCCTTGATGTGACACACAGCAGTAAGGCCTTCAGGTTGATAGGACTCTATGCACCTTGTGCTAGAGGTCTCCAAACTGATTTTTATCGGCGCCTAGAGGGCTTTCTCGTGACGTCGAAGACATTGGTAGTACTAGGGGATTTTAATGCTATTGTTGAAGCTCGCATCGATAGCGTTGGCTCGATCGATAGGAAAGTGAACTCACGTCTCATTGATCTGCTTAAGCGTTTCCAGCTGGCAGACCGTTACAGACTTGACCACCCGAACGTCCCAGAGTGGACCTGGATGAGTGGCGACGGAAGGTTCAAGTCCTATTTAGACAGGATAGTGATAAGAACTAGAGATAAGCCTAGTTTTAGTTGTCCACAGCTTGTCCAGGTGTCCTACACTGACCATAGAATGGTTAAGTGTAGACTGGACATAGATAGTGCACTTAAGAAAGGACCCGGCTATTGGAAGCTGAACAAGTCTATTTTGACTTGTGAGGCATACCATAGCAGGATTAAGGAGTTAGTGCAGAGGGCGTTAACCGGAGCCGTGGTTAACAACCGGTGGTGGTTAGCCCTCAAAAGAGCCATTCGATTCGAATCCATTAGGTTTAGTAAACAATTAAGGCTAGATAGGGCTAGAATAGAAGGGCAATTAGTTAAGGACTTAGAGGAGGCGTTGAGGTTGAGCTCTGCATCCCAAATTTTGGCGGCGAGAACGGCACTGGACCGTCACCTCAAAGCCAAACACGAGGGGTGCAGAGTTCGGGCCAAAGTGCGAGCATTGGGTCGTGAAGGGATTAATGTTGCCGGATGGGCCCGTACGATAGAAACCCAGCGTGGCAACGATGCCACAATTAGGTCTCTTGTCAACGAAAACGGATGCACGGTCAAGGACACGGACGAGATGTGTGAGGCTCTTTACAAGCACTTTGCCAAGTTGTTCGGGAGGTGCGGGACGCTGGATCATGGGGAGGTCCTTAGGGACTTTCTGTCTGGTGGCCCGTGCCTCTCGGCACGAGAGGCTGAGCGCTGTGAAGGGCTAATCACAGCTGGGGAAGTAATCGAGGTGTTGGGCGAGTGCCCCGGGGAGAAGTCGCCGGGTCTCGATGGTCTGCCCTATGAGTTCTATAAAAGTATGCCAGACTTGTTCGGGCACCTACTGGCCAGCGTTTACGCCAACTGGCAGCAGAATGGGAGAATTCCCAAGTCTGTGAGCCGGGGGGTGGTGACGCTGATCAGAAAGGACCCGGGCAAGGGGGACGAGATAGGTAATTTTAGGCCCATAACTCTGTTAAATACAGAGTTAAAGATTTTGGCCAAGGTGTTGGCAAAAAGGTTGGTGCGGGTCGTGGATGGACTCGTCGGGGAAGCGCAAACTTGCGCTGTCCCGGGCAGGTCAATTCACGACAATCTCCACCTTATACGCTACTCCTTAGAGAGGGTGAGGAAACTTTCTGGCGCAGGGGGAGCACTGGTGCATTTAGACCAGTCTAAAGCATTTGATAGGGTCGACCATCGGTACTTGGCGGCGGTCCTCGAGAAGGTTGGCCTGGGCCCGACCTTCATTGGTTGGATCGCTGCTTTGTATAGCGATATCAAGTCTGTCGTCAAGGTGAACGATTTCTTTTCGAAGCCGTTTAGGATCGAGCGTTCAGTTTGTCAGGGATGTACCCTGTCTTCGCTTCTGTATTTGTCGGCTCTTGAGCCATTTCTACGGAATTTAGAGGCACTAGGAGGCGTACCGCATGATCTATGGTGTGGAAGAGGAGCTACAGCGTAGTAAAATTCATCATGTATAAGCTCATCCGAATTTTCACCTGTAATTTCCATTCCTAAAGCTACTTCACCCTCTATGTTTGTTTGTCCTGTCTCGTCCTCTATTTGTAAATGCCTAAATGGCAAATTTCATAAAATAAAGTAGCTCGATTACTAAATTTGTGTTGGCAGTCTACTTCCGGTTATCAATGAAGGTAGACGTGTAGCTTATAGCTCCGTCTAAGGAAGCGGACACCGTTAGGGTAAGCGAATTTGCTTTTTTTGTGTTCTGGTTAGAAGTATTGTTTTTATTTTTACAGTATATTCTGCCCAGCTCTTGGGCATTTCGCTTGTGCTTGGTGGTGTCGAAACTTCGAAAATTTGAGAAAATTGAATTGTTGCCTGTCCCAGTATGTGTGACTGCCGCTGGTGTGCGTTTCTATAAAATAACCAAGTTCAGCAAGCAGAAACCATTTAAAGATTTTTTCTCACTTCGGTCGCTGGATTATGGACCAGGACTTTTGTGTATTTATTTGACTGCAACGGAATACCAGTTCAAGCCAGGGCTGAATTACGGTGTAGCCCATTTTGTTCCTGCCAAGGATTTTGTGTTTTTCCTTTAAAAAAAAAAAAATAATTTTTCTTTACTTTTTCCTTGAATTGTTTTCCTTGTTTTTCTCTTCCTCCTTTTTTGAACTGTTTCCGTTTCGTTTATTGAACTATTTATTTTTTCTGAACTGTCATTATTTTGAAACTTTTGTGAAAAATTATTTCCTATTAGAACTTTTAGCTATGGCAGCAAAAAAGTTAAAAGAGAAGACTACTACTTTGGAGCGGGAGATTGTCCCACCCAAGCAGTGACTTGAAGACCTTGAGAGGAGGGCGGTGGTACTATTCTAGGTCGCGTGACGCCATTTCCCTCTTCGATAGGGATATTATTTATAAATAGCTGGCAAAATCTTTGCCAGCTAAAAGTTATTTTGTGTCTTGAGATGTCAAATATGCAACGGTGTGGTTGCTTTTTGACACCCCTGAAGAAGCTTGCATTGCTGCAAGTCAGCCGCAAGAAGAGGGAGCAATATTGTTCCTTCCCACATATTGTGGGAAGAAGGTGATAAGAGCTTCGCCATGTGGTCTATCCCCGGGCACCGAAGCGGGGTGGATTGAAGATACCATCCGGCAGGGCTTGGTGGATAGCGGATCCAGGCTCGTAAATGTAAAAGTGACGCCGGCAACCGATAGGCAAGGGACATAAGTGACTTTGACCCTGTGGAGCCCATCGGCTGCAGCCGAAATAGACTTTCCAGGCTTTTTAAAAATAGCTGGCTGCAGGTATCCCGTGATACTTGAAGGACGCCCCCACCAAGAGTCACTCGTGCCTGGAGCCAGGTCATATTAAAAACAGCTGCCCTTAGGACCATAGTAAGGTCCTGGAACAGTCACTGGAAGCCACCCTACCCTACCCGGTCAAAGGGAGAGGTGCATGTGGTTGAGGACGCTTCAACATCCTCAACCCAAAATGGATTAAAAAGGAAGAAAGCAGGCAACAATGTGAAATACAATTAGAGCTGTCCATAAAAGAACAACTGGTTGACTAAAATTTTTTCTCGCTACACCACTGGTAGTAAATTAATTTTTGTTTACTACCCTTGGACTTATTAGTTATAAAATATTTTTTGGTTATTTCTGTAAAATCGGCTTTTCTTTTATATTTGCTGCCGATCAAGTACTTCGCACATGCGCGGTAAATTTTGAAAATTTAGTCTTATATGCAAGAGGCAGATTAATTGCCTCGTCCATATAGGATCGATTCAGGCTGCTTTACTGAAGATTGTGGGCCTAGTGGGGCATAATAGTTTTGCTTCACTGAAACAACATGAAACCGGTATAAAGCT
>JARUKP010000718.1:0-10777 GCA_029874955.1 Octopus insularis | reverse complement strand
TAATAATAATAATAATAATAATAATAATAATAATAATAATAATAATAATAATAATAATAATAATAATAATAATAAGGCGCTTCTTCAGAAACGCACCTCTCCAATTAAATGAAATACAATGAAGAAAAATTATGAAAATGTAAAATATATACAAAATAAATGATGTATGCAAAAAAAAGAAAAATTAGATTCATCCGTCTTTAAATATTTTAAACTAAAAAATAAAACAGAAACGGGCACTCGTGAAATATAAACATGTCAGACGATACAAGGGGTGGTAATCTACTTTTACCAATCGGGTATTATTAATAAAATTCTAAAACTAACCCTAACCCTAAAAAGTATATTACCGTCCCATGTATCGTCCGGCATGTTTGTTCATATTCCACGAGTGCCCGTTTCCCGTTTCTGTTTTTTTTTTGCTTTTTTTTTAGTTTTAAATATTTAAAAATGGATGAATCTAATTTTTTGCATACATCATTTATTTTATATATATTTTCCATTTTCATAACTTTTTCTTTGTTGCATTTGATTTAATTAGAGAGGTGCGTTTCTGAAGAAGCTCCAGAAATAAAACAATTGTTCAAAAACTGATTGATGAAAATCCTGAAGTTTAAGCGGAAGAAACCTTCTTCCAAATTGTAAATAATTAAATTTACTTAAACTAACTTAGAACAATACAGTAAAAAAAAAAAACAGAAATAACTTGGCCAATACCTTGAACTAGCCCTAAACCTTAATAAACGAATTTAAAATCAAAGTGTCATCGCAACAATTCCTCGATTTATAAAAAACCTAGAACCTGACAAAATATCAAACAAAGCAGTTAAAAGCAACTCAATATGCTCTTTAAAATGTTTGAAATAATGTTGAAAGACCATAAGACAATTAGGTTTCAAAGCAAATGTAAATGATATCAAGTTCATAAAACTATTGGAATATAGATTTACTTGACTCATCTACAGAATGAATTAAAATAGCCGGACAGTAAAGCTAACACTGGATTCTGAGAGATCAGAAAAGATGTAGGAGAAAACGATCAAGACGGTGGAACACATTGGATAGCTTTAAAAAACTTTGGAGATGAGACAGTCAATGAGGAAACAGTAATGGAAACAATGTTGTGTGCATGTATGTACGTGTAATTAAAGTAATTTTATTGCTTTCGCAGTGTTTACCGTTTTACAAAATCAAACTAGAAAACTGGACAAAACAGAACACAATTGAAAAAATTAAAAAGAAAAAAGAAAAAGAGAAAAAAAAACAAAACAATTTGCCACCTTAAGTTGAAAAGTTGGGGACGCTTGGAAACCTCTCTAATAGCTATTGGCTGATTCGCTGGAACAGCCAAGCGCCCTCATGAGCCTCACCAGTTACCTCTACAAGGCAAGTTGCCAGTGAAGACAGGAATCTCGCAATAGTGGTCCGACCCCATCAAACGTCTCGAACGCCACAAGATGGGAACTGTAGTTGGGCGACAGATCGCGGAATTTCAGGATTTTGTTCTGCTCGGCCGCAGAAGCTGTAGATCTCGCCCTGACTGCAGCATCCAGGATGTGAGAAGCAAAGGAGTCGCTATCTGTAAGATCCCAAATGGAAGGGATGTTAGCCCGGACCAAGCTCCTTTTGAGTATCAGATTCAACTCCGTATGACGCGCGAAGCGACCAGCATTCAGGCGGCAAGAAAGGGTATTGGAGGCTTGTGGAGTCGAGAAGCCTGCCACAGCGACAGATCAAATCCGTGCATACATCGGCTCCCACACTGAGGGCAATGGAGACACGAAGTTCGTCCAAATTGAGTAGGCCACTAACATTACCCACAAGGATAACATCAATTCAGTCACCTGAGTATTTTGCGCTAGCAGACAGTAAGTGGTATCTTGAAAACTAGTCCGACTGGATGAAGAGGGAGTCGAAAGTGGCCTTCGAAATTATGTTGTCCCAAGTTCTCTGACCCCAACAGTCCTCCACCTTCTCAGGAGCAGACAAGCCCAATTCCCTCCAGTATTGGAGAGCGTCATCCAAGTCCCTGTTGGAACTGATCCATGTTGGAGAGGATGTTGTTCACCAGGGTGGAGGAGGTGTGGGTGGAGGAGGTGTGGGTGGAGGAGGTGTGGGTGGAGGAGGTGTGGGTGGAGGAGGTGTGGGTGGAGGAAAGGAGGCAGGAGAGAGAGGGACGTACAGTTACGAAGACCAAGACCTCCAAATCGCTTGGGCAATGCAGCCTGATCGCAGGACGTTGGAGAATCTGACATTGACTAAGCATTCGAGTCTCTCAAAGATTAGGTTATCGAAGCGTTGAAGGCACGATGGGAATCGGTAAGATGAGCTGACTCTGAGTAAATATAGAAGCTTAGGAATCAAGAGGTAATTCCTAAGTATGAAAAAAACCTTGATGGGGTTCGATAGCTTCAATATTTTTCAGCAATTGCTTCGGCTGGAAGATGGACTCAATGGCAAGGTCAGTGATTGGGGCACCTAGAGAGCACCAAGCCGATGGGGAAGGGGCTGCAATGGAAGGGAAGGACTCTGCAAAAAGGTCAATAGTTGGTTGATGTTGAGAAGCCGGGTGGTTGAGGATCCAGAGCTCACATTTGGAGCTGTTTACTTGGAGACCCCGGCGACCAAGCTCCCCAACCATCATATTTGCAATGGCGAGAACCCTGTCCGGAGGTCCCCCGCTCCCCAAACAAGCATCGGCGAGACACCAGAGGTTGAGGTCTAGCTCGACGCCCATCTTAGTAATGTCATCAATGCCCAGTGCGAACAGAGCGGGCCCGAGTGGGTCGCTCTATTGGACTCCTGAGGCAGAGGTGATGATTTGGTCACCGAAAAAGAAATAGGAGGGCTCCCGATAAGCCTACCATGTAAGGCGGTAGAGTTGTTGGACCTTCTCTCTTACTGAGCTGTGGACAGCATCGTGGCTGATGGAGTTGAAGGCATTTTAAGGTCAACTTGACCTTAAGAATGAGGATGGTCTTGGATGACAAGGAGGGCAAGTTGGCATAGGCTCTGGTAGCGTGGACGGCAGCTTCACATCCCAATTTGGTGCCCGCTCCTAGCTGGGTGAGGGGAAAATCTCTCCTCCAATACGCTACAGACCGATTGTAAGCACGCCTTTGTAGTGAGACGGCGAAGGATGCAGCCGATCGCAATGGGGTGCAGGTCTCTATTGGGTTTGGTGAGCCCAAATAATTTTGCACCGGAGAATTGTGGGCGGATATAAGGGAGGACGTTCGCTAAAGAGAACTGGTTCACAAACTGAGTCAAATTCTCCAAGAGCTCAAGTCCGGCGTTACCGGCCGAGAAGGAGATACCATCCTTGAGTTGTTGAGGCCGAAGGCCATCAATTCTCGCACCTCAACCAGCAGGGAAAGGTGAAATTGCCTTTCTGATGTTATCAGAGGTGAAGACCGGTCTCAAGTATTTTGGGGTATCGGGCCAGTTTAGTTGATGATCAGGGGATGCCAGCAGGTGCTTCTCTTTCAGAAGTCTAAGAGACTCAGTCACACGGAGCGTGGGAGGATAGGTAAGAAGGGAGACGGACAGCCCCTTTTATGTCAAATTCGCTGAATTTAGCATTGACTGCGCGCTTAAGTTTTATCGGCTGCCTGTCGGTAGGCACCGTGCTCGATGTCAAATTGGGGTGAGAAGTGGTCGGGGTAGCTACCAACTTTGTTCATATTTATTTTTTTTTACCATATTTTTCAACAACTTTAAAATCTTATGTTATTTCATTACCTTTATCGAAAAGGCTTAATTGGAGATTTAAGGACTTCTCTCCGAAGTCGGGTATGAAAGCTGTCTTATTCCGCCTTGCAAATGTTTCTCTCTTTAAAACCTTTTTCTTTAAAGTAGGAAGTTGTAGCGAAAGAGTGAGTAGAGGTAAACTTTTAGCGAGTTTAGCCTGCAAAACTTGGCTTTTTTTTTATATATATAAATAAAAAATTTCACCCAATATCCCGATTCGGAGGTGATGAGATAAAGTTGACTGACATAATAGTAGTTTATTTCTGATAAATAATTTTTCGGTAAAAGAGAAATGGTGAGTGAATAAAGTTTAAGGACGACCAACTTTGTCTTCAATTACCTTCTTTAACTGCTCACCTCAAATGATTTCTTCTCTGAAAAACAAATATCCCATCCCCCATCGTTATTGTTCAGGCTATACTTGACATTCCAAATTCTTCCTAGAAGTGAGTGTCTACGCTTACGTGAAATCCACTCACATTACTTAGATATCAACAACTAAAACTCTCGGAATGGATACAAATGCTTGGTTTTACGCTTTCTAATTATTTCACATTGCAACTCTACATATTGCTATAAAACTACACGCAGAAGACAATGCTTCTTTAGGCTTACAAAGTACATCAGCCTTGGACTGTAGTAAGGACCCCGCATTAATTCAACTCACATCCCTAGAACATTGCTGTTGCTATACTCACACAAACATGCAAAACTGCATTCAGTCGAATTTTTTTGGTTAATTGCTATAAATTCACCATCTCTCCATTTTTGAGCCCGTTGTTTCCTCTCCCTCTTCTGCTTCCAGCAGAACAGTCTCTGAAATGTTATATAAATATCCACTTCACCCAGACCGTATTGTCTCCACTACAGTTCTCTTCAAGACGATGTAGAAAATTCTTTAAAGACTTGTAGGCATGTGGAAAATTGTTTTCATATATAACATATAAACATGTACATCTTTTAGAACATTGTCATTTTATAAGATTTTGCTGGCAAATTTTTAAATTAACATAAACATTTATTTACATGAAAGATTACCGGAGAACTTTCATCTACTTCTTCCAAATCTCTCTGTTAAAACCGTATTGGAACCATTTATGGGGAATTTTTTTTTATCATAGCAACTGGTCGCACACCACAAGGTTTAACAGCACCTACTAAAGCAAGCCAGCACGCTCGCAGCATTACCACGGGCATCACCTGACACTTCGGTGAGGCGAGCTGTCAACGTTGACAAGAATTTCGCGGTTAGTGGCCCAGTTCCTTCGAACGTCTCAAACGCTACAGATTGGAAGAGACAGTTCACTGTCAGATCCCGATACTTCAGGGTTTTCTTCTGTTCAGCTTCGGAAGCAATGACCCTCTCATTAACTGCAGCGTCTGGGATGTGGGAGGGAGCAAAGGGCTGTGATGTCCCAAATGAGGCAACTACAGCCAGCCCAGAGACAGAGGGTAAGACCATCTGGTCTCTTTCCTCCAGAGCTGAGGGGATATTAATCCGAGCCAGGGTTCGCTTAATGGTGAAGTTTAGCTCGGTGTGACGGGCGAAGTGACCAGCATTTAGACGGCAAGACAGACCGTGAATACCTGTAGGGTCGAGAAGCCTGCTACAGCGGTATCTCAGTCTCCTATAGACGTCAGCTCCCACTCTGAGCGCGATGGAGATGCGGAGTTCATCTAAACTGAGCAGACCTCCGATGTTGGCCACAAGCAGGGCATCAATCCAGTCCCGAGAATTTTGCACTAACTGAAAGTTAGCGATATCTAGAAAATTGATCAGATTGATCAAGGAGAGTTGAAAGTAGCACCTGAATGCAGATTGTCCCATACTCTGTTTCCGTCTATCCTCCACTGTAACCGGAACTGACAACCCAACTCTTTCTCTACTGCACAGTTAAGAGGTGGCAGGGTCTGCAAAAGTCATAAATACAACCGAACGGACAAACTCACATAAAAATTGCGGGTGTTTATCTGTCACTAACGTTTCATTGAGTCTCTGAAGAAGACAGTAATTCTACATATTTCAGTTTTCTATGTATAGTTTCTAAGAAAATAAATTGCAATAGATAAGCGTTCTGTCAGAAACAGGATGAAGCAAATATTTTCGTGTTATTTACTTAATGAAACAAAACATTATGGATCCTTGATAGATAAAGAGAAATGTGTTGGATTAGCTCTCGTCTAACATCCGTTTATCTTCTAAAAAAAATATGAACATTTTAAGTAGTAATTAACACCGGTTAGGATGGACACTAACGACAGGTCTCTTACAGAGTAACTTCCCTTGATTAAATCCGAGAGAGCGAGACTCACGTAAAATCTCGTGATTTGCCTCTATTTGAATAAAATGGGAGGGGATTAGAGAGAGAGAGAGAGAATGATTGTAGTAGTGTTAATTCTTTCTATCTAATCATAGAAAAATAAAGAGAGAAAGAGATAGATACACATTTAGATAGAGAGAGAGAAAGAGACAGATAGAAACACAGTTGCATAGAGGAAGAGAGAAGTGAAGGATTGGTGTGTAAATTACAACTGCCCACACCATGGTGAGTAAACTTATTCCGTTATCCCTATTAATATCAAAAGGAATACAGTGACATTACACAGTAACATGTATATTCGTCTTATAAGGTTTCAGTATTCCTAAAACTGTGAAAAAAAATCAAAGCAAAAAAAGATGACAGAAGGACAAAAATGTAGTTCTTTGATTGTCATTGTGTGTCCATCGTTTTTAGAACTTGCTCAAATGTTCAAAAGCACATTTTTGTCACGCGATCTCGGCGAGTTTGGCTTTCACACTTAACCTTTCTTTCCCCACTTTTTAAGATCTATCCTTTTATTGTTATTGACCAATCCCGGATCTGTTATGTAGTGTCTGTCTAAATTTCGTTAACAATGGTTCTTTTTACTAAATAAACAAAATATGATGGCACTAATTAACTTTCAGTTATTTTTTTCTTATTACTACATAGTCTTCTGAAACACTATTTAAGAATGTGAAATTGCTACTTCACTCCTCTGTCTCTGCACACATATATATATTACACATATTTGTATGCGTATGTATGTATATATACATTCACCCTCTCTATATGTATTTTATTTATATACACACATACCTCTCAAAATACTCATAATTTGTGTGCTTAAAAAGATATGTGTGTATATGTTAGAGATCTAACTTCATTGCTCTGTTTTTGTTTTAGAGAGGAAAACCCAGTTCAACTCTTCTAATTTTAATTGGTCTTTTGGCTAATTGCCTGTCCTTTTTGTTAGTATTATTGGTGATGTTTTGCATTTTGATCTTAAAATATTACTTTTGATATTATAGAAGTGGATACATTTTTCTCTTATTTCTACATCATATTTTATTTTTAATATACTAACACTGAACTTCACAGCTCTTTATTCTTTGTCTGAATAGTTTTGTAAATGAATGCGGCTGTTTTCTCCTAGACAGATATTACTATGACATGCCATATGAATCTATCTGGTCAGACCACGCCCTCTTCCTTTTTAATACAAAGAAGTTTTTATATAATCTATTTTTAGTGAAAAGAGTGAAATTATGTCGGTTTTAAAGCTTAATTTTGGTTTATTATTATTTGTTAATTTAGAAAAGAGTCAAGAATTAGAATGCAAATAAAACAATGGGTGTTAAATCTAACTTAAGTTGGTTTATTTTTAATTTTAAAATTTCACCATACTGTTGAAATTAAAATAATTATATTAGAAAACTTCAGTGCGGTTGTTATTCAATGTGTATAGCAGGTAGTTTACTAGGTTTTTCTTTGTACTGTTGAGTCATCTGAGATAAGTTGTATGCGTCAACTAAAAAAAAAAAACAAAACAAACGCAACAAAAGTTTGAAAGAAAACAAATACAGCTATAATGTCTACTTGGGAAGAAAATTCCAACATTCTTTGATTTTTAGAGTAGGTCTGAATATAATTTCTTATAACTGTTCCAGAATTTCATAACCGAATAAGATGATAATGTAGAGGCTTCAGAAATATTTTATAATTGATTGTAACCAAGAGAGAGAGAGAGAGTAAGTAAGTAAAGTATAAGACAATGACTTCATCCCACCTCTCTAAATAGCTGAAAACAACAAAAATAACAACCTGTATTGTCTTTTTTTCGTTAAGTTGTTTAGCGCCAAGTCGGCCTTGATGAAGCAAACCTGTGATCATTTCAGTCGTAACCATCCCATTTTTTTTCTAGACAGCAAATTCCGGTTATGTAAGGTATCGTTTTATTTTAGGGCAATTGGGTGTTAGCCTAGGGAAACTTGACTGCTATGTCTAGCACATGGAGACTCCCTCGCCTCCTATTCTTCATACTGTAATCTGAACTGGTAGGATCTATTTTCAGCATGTTAGTTTTTGTTGATTACCAACGTATCTGAAAGCTTGTTAGATTTTCCTTATAACCTTTTTTTTTTTTATTCTTCTTCTTGCTCTAATTTCTATCTGAGTTCGCATAAAATTATTCTACTTTGTCTTTTGAATGTCAACCTAAGGTTTCAACATTTTTTTGCATGAAAACAGTCGATCATATCGACCGCAGTATACGGCTAGTAATTTATCTTATCTAATCCGGAAGGATGAGATGCAAAGATGATTTCGGTGAGATTTGAACTCGGAGCGGAAAGAACTCGAACGAATACTAAAGGCATTTTATCTGATGCTTTTTTTTTTTGTACTAAGGCTACATATTGACAGGGGAGGAGTTTTTAAGTTGACTCAACACTTGTTGGTAGTTTATTTTATCAGAACAGGAAGGATAGAGGTCAACTTAAGCAGGATTCAAATTCTGAATGTGAAGGGACTCAATTACATACCACAAAGCATTTTGTTCGGTTATCCTCCGGTTCTGTCACCCACCAACCATGATTTCTTGCATAGGCACAAGGTCGCACAATTTGTAATACAGATTGTATCTAGTAAAATCGACACACAATGCATGGTCCGGCACATATAGAAGTTTTGGTTTGTTGTAGACTTCATATTCCACAAAGCAAATTAAAAACCTTGTTAGGAAGCCGTATTGTATTTATTGATTTCAAAATTGGTTCGAAGTTTGATAAAGCATCAATATATATGTGGAATGAGATATCAGAACTGTTTACTTAGAGGTTATTTTCTGTTTCTGCGGTCCGACAATGGTTGGGTCCAAAGAATACCGGATTTAAGACAGCCGACTTGTAGTGAACAACTGATTGGTAACAATATTCGAGTGGAATTTTATTCTATCGTCTCTGGAAGTATGACAGGTAAAGTCGATCACAGCGGGAATTTAACTCACGTGATTAAAATATTTCAAGCGTTTTGACGGACGTTCTCCAGATTCTTCTTGATAATAAAGATAATAATTATAATTGGTTTCAAATTTTGGCACAAAGCCAGCAATTTCGGGGGAGAGGCTAAGTCGATTACATCGACTCCAGAGCTCAACTACTAATTTTTATCGACCCCGAAAAGATGAAAGGTGAAGTCGACCCCATCGGAATTTGAACTCAAAGCGTACATACGGACGAAATGCCGTTAAGCAAATAAAATTGACTTTAGTAATTTTATTGAACTTAGGGACAACCAAGGATAAAATACCACTGGGTATTTTTATCCATTGTTCTTAGTAATACTCGTTGAAGCTAGACATTTGGAGGAGGCATTAGTCGATTACTGCACTTAATTGGTATTTTATCTTATCGATCCCAAGATGAAAGGCAGAGTTGACTTTGGTGGGATTTAACTAACTGTTAAAGAGCTGCAAAACATTTTGTTCGACGCTCTGATGATTAACCAATCCATCACCAATCACAATGATAATAGTTTCACAGTTTGGCTGAAAGCCAGCAATTTCAAGTGAGAGGGGTAAGTCGATTACATCAGTCTTAGTGACCAACTGGTACTTAATTTATCGACCCCAAAAGGATGAAAAGTGAAGTCGACCTCGGTGGAATTTGAACTCAGATGAATGCAATGCCACTGAGCATTTTGTCCGGCGTGCTAACGGCTCTGCCAGCCCGCCACCTTCACCATCATCCTAATAGTATAATAGTTTCAAATTTTGGCACAAGGCAAGCAATTTCTGGGGCTGGGGTAAGTCGATTACATTGACCTTGGTACTCAACTGGTACTTTTTTCTTCGACTCCGTAAGGATGAAAGGTAAAGTCAGGAAATGTAACTAGGTACTTGGTCCAGCATCTCTAACATTCAGAAGAGTTTATAAAAAAGGGGTAGGCTGGTTGTTACTTAGATCTAGTTTTATTATGTATAGAAATAAATCTTTCCTTAGATAGTTTTCCAGTTTATTATAGGTAACACATTTAAGAATATAAGTCACTGAGGTTAATTATGCAAAGAATTAAGTGTTTACGTATTTAATGCAGATAACATTAAAAATCTAATTTAAGTTAATTATGAAGTAAGGAAAGATCATTTGGCTTACTAATATTATTTTAAATGTTCTGGTTACATTGTGAAAAAATCTAATACCTATTTCCCAAGCTAGGTGAACTGAGATATAGAATTAAGTGTGTTTTTGTACTGTCCATATTCACAACAAAACACCTGCACTAAACTTTGAATTTGAGACCTAATTATTCAATATCCTATCTGTTTTGCTTTTTCACTTCTATGTAAGGCTCCTGGTGATCAAAACTGTAGAATCGGTTCATAAAACCTCAGTCTCATCAATTTATGGTACTATTGACTCCTATTTGTAATTAGACTAAGCATACATTTCTTATGTTTATTGAATGCATGCAACATATCTTGTGAGAGTGAATCCACCTTAACTTGTTCAAGTTTGGGTTTAAAGTCTAAAAGCATACTATTTCAGTTTTGTATATCATCTATTAAGGAAGTTACTTTGAATCAAGCATAAAACAAAACTTGCAAATTTTTTTTTTAATGGGGCTATGTTTATCAAAGGCTGAAAATTAAGGGCATAAAAGAAATAAGCTATAAAAATACTATAGAAGAATGCAGAAACATCTTTGTTTCATCAAAGATCTAAAGT
>JARUKP010000717.1:0-10777 GCA_029874955.1 Octopus insularis | reverse complement strand
TATATATAGAGAGAGAGAGAGAGAGAGAGA
This sequence comes from Octopus insularis, assembly GCA_029874955.1. NCBI lineage: Eukaryota > Metazoa > Mollusca > Cephalopoda > Octopoda > Octopodidae > Octopus > Octopus insularis. Next base: position 10,747 of record JARUKP010000717.1, on the reverse strand, counting down.
GATGTATATGTGATATTACACATATATACACATATATACACATACATATATATATATACATGCATATAGATATCTATACATATATACACCCATACACACACATACACTTGCACACAAACACACACATTAGTCATTTGTTTTTTTATTCAAAACTACGTCAAAAGTGCTGAATGGATATTTATGAAATTTGGAAATTATATTCTATGCATAACGTTCATAACCCACCATGAAAATTCATATATTTTTGATTTTGATGAAATTTTAACCATGCATATTAAACACAAATAAAGTAATATTTCTAAAATCTCTTCTTAGAAGTTACAAAGACCCCTTCATGTGCACTTCACACCCACAATTTAGTCATTTTCCCTAAGCAAAGACGAATACAGTTGTACTATTGGAAGCTATAGAGTCACCCGAACATAACAGATGAGCATTATTTGTAATTGAACGGTACAACAGTGTAAGACTATCCTTTCAGATATATTTACATTGTGATTTCTGCAATGTTGTGCATAATTTGTCAAATAAATGAGACGCATCTTTGCCTCCACTGATTCACTTACAAAGTGTTGAGTAAAATTATTTCGTTGCAAACCTCCTTTGAGTTATTTTATTACCACTGCCACACACATAGTCCCCAGTTGGTAACATCGATTTCAAGGCCCTCCCAGATGAGTGACTGGTTGTTCTAAGACATTTATTGATTGTAAATTTATTCTGCCCAGTTACCTGTCGGTATATTGGTCATTTGCAAACTCCAGAGGCGACACTTTCATTTCCCTTTACTCCAAATGTCACACGTTATTTCAATTGGGTCATGCCTTTCCAGTTGCTATAGATCCATAATGCATCTTACGGCTGTGCCTGTCACCTGTATGGTGAGGAATCCTACATTGGGGAGTAGTAACGACTAGGCTACGGTAGCTGACTGATTATCGTGATCATTCATCTTTTGGCTTCCTGTTGCTTTGCTCTCTTTTACAAACCCAGTGAACATACATATATTTCCTATTTCAAAGAAATTAAAACAATAAATATTAGACCCAAGTTAATAAGATTCACAACAATTCAACTTCTCTGGTTGACATTAATACACCTTTCCCCAATTAACTCCCACATTTTTCAGCTCCATGAGCTCCTTTTTCAGGAGCAAAATTATTTTTACAGGGTCCATAACACTGGAATTTTGGAATGTACACATAAATATCAGATATATAAAGATGAGAATGTTTGTCTGTGTGAATCCCTAAAACTCGAGAACTACGCTACCAATTTCATTCCAAATTGACACATGCCTTACTTAGGGTCCATGTAGTGTCTTAGGCCAAACATCTTTTAAACTTCTTACATAGTTCGAGCCCACAGCAATATCATATCTCCTCCACTATTTCAGTATTACGTGTCAAAAGTGAAACAATAGCTATACTCTACTGTAATGTCAGATACTTTCACTTTAACACTGAAACTATTCCATTATTTCAGTATTAACTGCTAAAAGTGAAACAATAAAATGTCGCCACTGTAATTTCAAATATTTTCACTTTAATACTTTCAATTTCATACTGAAAGTATTAAAGTGAAACTACACTCTCACATATATACAGGCATAATATAAGATCCAAGTTAAAAACATTCCCAACAATTCAACTTCTCTGGTTGACATTAGCACCCCACCCCAATAGGGGCCTTCATTCCCACATTTTAGAGCTTCCTGAGTTCCATTTTGCAGGAGCAAAATCCTTTTTACAGGTTCAAGAGGACTGAAATTTTGGAATACGCGCATAAAGATCAATAGTATGGGATACATGTCTCATGATTAGAATTTTTTAGAGTGTGTAAAGAGGGAAAGAACCCTCATCTGCAATTTTGATGAAATTTGAATCATATGTATTCCAGTTCCTTACAGAAAATATAACAGAAAGGTCTCATTCTTCCATTGCATGTAACACTTGCAACTCCGGGTAACTCTGCTAGTATATATATATATGTATATAATACAAAGAATCTATATACATGTATACACACATATATGTACATACGTACATCTACATGTGTATATATATGCATATCAGGGTACAGGACTTTAGAACAATGACTACAAACAACGGAACGAAGGAACACATAGGAAGAACGGAAAGCCACCTGGAATATTCCATCATCAGCTGTCTCTATTCTAACTTGATGTTTCGAAGATACGACAGGACATCTAGAATATATATATATATATATATATATATATATGCGTGTGTGTGTGTGTGTGTGTGCGTGTATGGATGGGGTACATACATACATGCATACATACATACGTGCATACATACATGCATGCATGCATACATACATACATGCTTACATATGTACACCGATGCATGCATACATTTGTCAACACATACATATATACATACATACAAACATGCACACATATATACATGCATGCATGCATACATAATATATTTAGACGAAAGCTAAAAGAAGCCTGTAGGATATAAATATTTGTGTGTGTGTGTGTGCGCGTGTGTTTTGGTTGTCTGTGTTTGTCCCCCCAACATCGCTTGACAACCGATGCTAGTACGTTTACGTCCCCGTAACATAGCGGTTTGGTAAAAGGGACCTATAGAATAAGTACTAGGATTACAAAGAATAAGTCCTGGGGTCGATTCGCTCGACTAAAGGCTGTGCACTAGCATGGCCGCAGTCAAATGACTGAAACAATTAAAAGAATAAAAGAATGCAGATATTCATCCATACATACACACATACATATACATACATACATACATACATACATACATATAGAAACATACATATGCATACATACATACATACATACATACATACATACATACATACATATGCATACACACATATCCATAGGTGTTTATGAAAGCAGATGTTCTTTTGGTTCCGCTGTGATGTCGTATGTTCGCTTTGCCACTTTGAGTGGAGCATTGTGTCTTTGTGATAGACCCTGCCAATTCACTCATCTGGAAAGGATTCCCAGCAACAACCAGGGCTTAATCTTGCTACAAAATGGCATGTTGTTTCAGGGGAGAGTTTTGTTCTCTCAGTTGGTGAACTACATTGGAAACCAGGATATGCAGCGGCCAAATGAGCGTGTAAAACCGGGAGAGAATTTAACGTAGAAAAATACTTCAATGTAGACATTTAGGTATGTGAAATCAAGTGTGACATTTATGGAGTTAAAACACTTGAATTTATTAATGACAGAAATACGCACACTTCCTTCAATTGAATGTTGCTGTTAGAGGATGTTCATTTCTGGATTAATTATGACAATGACAGTTGAAAGACCTGATAATATTAATTATCGGGCCATCCTGTAAATAATGCCAGAAATATCATATATGTAATTTCTATGGAATTTTACAGTATTCTAAAATCTCAAATGGAATTGATTGATACTCATAGGGATTTGGAAACCTTGAACTTATATAATTTTTTTTTAAAGAATAATCTGACTGAATTAATTTCTAATATCCTACCTCAAAGATGGAGGTATGGAAAGAGCATTTAAGGTACGTAATGATTTACGAGTCCAGAAAGGGAAACATTGCATCAAAATCAACCTGAAATATCCATTCTGTTTATAGGGAAGAGTGCGTGAACAATAGAAGTTGCAGAAGATGGTTTGCAAGGTTCAAAAATTGTGGTTTCAGCCAAAAGGAGAGGCCATGAATGGGACGCCCTATTGAATTTGATGATTTGCTTCTGATGAGCATTTGATGATGAGCTTGAGAAGGATAATACTGTGTCAGTTGGCGAATTGGCAAATAAACTCAGTTCAAACTATTCAACAGTTCACTGCAATCTTCAACAGCTTCGAAAGGATCCCGAACTCAGAAATGGGATCCCCATGATTTGAGAGAAGCCAACCGAAAATCACGAGAAGATATTTCCTCATCTCCTCACTCTAGTGAATGTATCTCACCTGTTTGGGATAGATTAGGGACTGATGATGTAAAAATGGATTTTTTAATGAAAACGTTAAATGACGCAGGCAATGGCTTAGTGGTGGAGAGCAGGCTAAACCAGACCCCCAAAAGTCCTCCATTTAAAAAGTTTCTTTCTGTTTGGTGGGATTGCATTGGAGCTGCTACCAACTAATGTAACCAGTACCGCTCACACCTATAGCCAACATTTTAAAGCTTTTGGCTGCTGCTTTGAAAAGAAAAAGCCTGCTTCCACCAGTCGTAAGGGACTGGTGATTCATTATGATAATGCAAAGTACTACACTGCAAAGTTTACATCAGAATAAATTCGAAGAACTTGGCTGGAAAAAAATCCCTCCACCACCTTGTTGCCTGGACCTCACTCCTTCTGATTACCATTTGTTTCACAGCTTACATAATCATTTAGGTGGATTAGTACTCATACAGTATTGAATTAGAGCAATTTTTCCTTAGCCAAAATTTGGACATAACTTATGGAATGAACTGATAGAGAAATTATTATAATTTTATCATCTAAATATTTACATATTTTATTTTTTTTTAGAATTTAGAGGAATGTTTAAAATAAGCAATGCAATCACTGCTTCTTTAAGCAGCATTTGAAATTAAACTGAAGTATTACAGTATTTCATTTCAAAAAACAAAGAGGTAATGATATGCCACATTTAATCCATTATTGAGAAAATTGAAAGATTACAGTGGTAAAAGAAAATTAAATGTAAGAAAAAAAAATTTCAGTTTTTGTGTGTTCCGAGAAATAGTCAGGCCCTGGAATTTGTTTGAATTACATTATTGTGGATTATAGTCTCTCGGATGCATAATGTTGTATTAAAAGGTACAAATAACGGTTCTTTACAAGAAATATATTTAAGAAAATATATAGAGTAAATATGATTTTATGACGAAAAATATGATCAAAGACGATTCTTGGAGGCATTCTTTATTTTCAATTTTCATTTAAAAGTTTGTTTCTGCTATTTTATCTTCAATCGCATTACCAGGCCTACCACCATAGCTTCTACCTGCTGTTCTATCTTCTATCTCATCATCAGACATGGTACCTGGAAGCATAAATGAGAAGACGATATAAAATATAGTTATACATACATGTACAGATATACAAACATATATAACATTCCAGTATTACATTTTATAAACGAATGATGAAGTATCCAATACTTACGATAATGTTTATACTTAATTTATTTTGCCCCAAATCAAGTTACATAAAACTATAACCCTTAGATGACCTTGCTTTCTTGGCTTCATGATCTTGTTTGATGAGGCTGGAGTCATTGCAAATTAGTGGTCCCTGAGACGTAGAGCCGACCAGGTCCGCCAGAGCTTTCCATCGCTGGCGGTCCCATGACAGCCTCTCTCATTCTTGTCCCATGCTAGCCTCTCTGCACCCTGGTCCCATTCTAAACTTTCCTCAACCTGGTGCCATGCCAATCTCTCTGCATCTTCATCCAATACCGGCTTCTTTGCATTCTGGTCTTGTGCCAGCCCCTCTGCATCCTAAATTCAAACCAACTTCTCTGCACCTTGGTCCTGCACCAGCTTCTCTGCATCCTGGTCCCGTTCCAGCCTCTCTGCATCCTGGTCCCGTACCAGCCTCTCTGCATCCTGGTCCCGTCCCAGCTTCTCTGCATCCTCGTCCCGTACCAGCCTCTCTGCATCCTTGTCTCAAATCAGCCTCTCTGCATCGTAGTCTCGTGTCAGCCTGTCTGCATCCTGGTCCTGTACTAACCTCTCTGCATCCTGATTCCATGCCAACCTCTCTGCATCTTGATCCTGAGTCAGCCTCTCTGCATCTTCGCATCGCCATAATTCTTATATTAATGGCTATTCTTTCTCTTCAAGTTAATTCAGACTGGGACTTTCTATTCACAAATTGTTGTCGCTATTTACGTTGAGGGACGTTAAGTGCTTTCTTTTCGTTGTATATTGATTTCTCTATTGGACTCGTTTTGTTTTCAAGCTTATTTCCTTCCATCAGTTAATTGAGGTATCTTCGCAATAATCTTCTCTTGTCACTTTTAATATTATTAGCGAATTTGCTAATTGCTTGCTCTGTATTATTCTCTTACGGTATTCTGTCTGGTTGCAACACTAAAGTCAATTTTAATCTCAACTCATTACTGTATCCGACTTGACACAATTTTGATTCTCTTGATACACGTATTAACTATGTAAGGATTTTGTGGTGTAAAAGTTTGTTTCTGTTTGGCAGTTTTGCACCTGAAAAATGCAGAGATCAGGGATCCGATTCTTCTGGTTTGAAGATGTGCCAAGGGGTGAACTGGTGGACCACTGGATGAAAGACATCGAAAACTAATGAGATTATGTTGGAAATTGGAGCGCAGTAATCGCTCGTCATATCACGGTCCACCTATCTCCGTCTATTATTTAAGCTTACGTCGATTCCATCATGGATTTTATTTTGCATTTATAATAAATATATACAAATTACAATAATAATAGTAATAATAATAATAATAATAATAATAATAATAATAATAATAATTATAATAAAGCTATAATGTACAGTACTGTTTCTATTTCGTGGGTTTTCACCAATCGCGAGGGATTTTGGAACGTAACACCTGCGATAGTCGAGGGATGATTGTAATTGTTGTAACCCAGGGTTTTGTTTTAGCAAATTACAGGAACAAAAATGTGTATATTTATCAACATACCCTTGTAAACATACAAGTATATATATATATATATGATAGAAATATGATACAAAATCAAAGAGACTCTTAAAGGACTAAAAGAGATCAACGCGAATTTGAGAGTTTTAATTAGCAAAATCGATGAACCCATTCGCTTTACACAAGAGGTAAAAGAAAAGGAAGAGAAAGAACAATCTCTGGAACAGCTCAATCAACATTTGTCCGAATTATGCACCACTCTTCATTCTTTACCTATCAATAATTACTTAAATGAAAATCCACCTGCAGATGATACACAAGATAGAATCCCCTCTACGCTTACACTATCAATTAAAAACCACATTATCCACATATGGAATGAAAAACTTAAAGTCAGAAAATTTTCTTTCTGGTACATGATGAAAAATAACCACAAGGTAGAAATTTATGAACGCTTGTTAAATTCTACCCCAATAATTTTGCCTCATAAATTCCAAATTAAACGTATTCCAAACGAGCAGGACCAACAAAGACAATTAAGGGAGAAAATAACACTGGAAAAAATGAAGACAGTGCTAAGCAATGAACAAAAATTTAAAAACATAGATGAGGAAATCTACATCGAACTAAAGAAACAGTCAGATGGTTAACGCTTGGAAAGTGTTTTTAAACTTGTGAAGCTGAAGAAACCAATTCCCTACAACGCTGGGAAAGACGAGCCAATTTCTCTATTAACTACGAAACACAGTTCGACATAGAAAATGCATCGGATAACCCCTTTCTAAAGAAAAATAAACCAGAAACATACACAGAAATGAATCCACACTTATCTAACACAAACCACAGACGATCCAGGTGACACAACTCCACCGACCTAACCTCACTTACACCCCAAAATAACTTACAGACAACACTAAGGAATTCAGCCCACAATAGAAAATCTGGACGTAATCCTCAAGGCATCCTATATACAAATCAAAGGTTCCATCGACACCTTCAGACTAACCTACTACAACCAGTTTTTATACCTAAATCAGAGAAACAGATGTGAAATGGAACATGTACAAGAACAACCGAAAATAATCAACTTATCAAAGAAAAAGTATTACACAAACTAAAATTCTAGTAAGAGGTTTAAAATTTATTCCATCCCCTCGCAAATCGAATCCGAATGAAATTAAGGATAACACTATGGATTTCTGGCAAAAACTACGCCTCACAGAAGCACTTCACAACTACACCAGCGAAGATGACTCAGTAGTAAAAAATAAAAGTGAATACTGTCCTACAAAAGGCAGAAATAAAGAAAGCACTTGATGCCACTTGTGAACACATTACGAGTTTGCCTTTTAATACCCCACAAAAAAAAAACGAATTAAATCCACCCTTAATGTAAATGAATGAAAAGACCTACTCGAGTTTAAAAATGATATAAACCTCACCATTAAAGAAGCCGACAAAGGAAGTGAAATATTGGTGATGGACACAGAATACTAAAAAAAGTTAATACTCTCCATGCTAGAAAATAATACTTACTATGAGATGATAGTACAATACAACCCACAGAAGACACTTAAAACTTATCCTCTTTACTTCAAATACATGGAAAGGGCCTCACTAAACATGAAATTGACTATTTATCTAATTTTAAATACAGACCTAGTCTATTCTATGGATTACCTAAAATTCACAAAAATCCACATATTTGTAAAGCTTGCAAAGTTTTTCCAAGCCTACTGACCTCAAACGGAAACCCATCATTGCTGGCTCTGCTTGTGAAACCCACCGTTTGAAGAAATCCCTCGACATCTTACTCAAACCGTTTCTAAAATCTGTGTAAAGCTTCATCAGTGATGACAGACATGCTTAACCACCTCCCGAAGACAATAAATGAAGGGTGTGGTGAATTTGTATTCCAATATCCCACACAATTATGGTATAAAAGCGATCATCTTCTGGCTAGAAAAATACCCAGAAGAGATCCCAGGTCGCATTAACAACAGATTCATGATCGCAGCGCTCAAATTCATCCAACTGAACAACTATTTCATGTTCGATACAGTTTCCTATCGACAAAAATATGAAATTGCAATGGGAACCTGAACTGCTCCAGTGATTGCGAACCTATTAACGGATTACCTAGAGCTTAAAATAAATCAATCATCACTTAAAAATATGGTACTTATTTTCATTGTTATTTAAAGGAGAACTGGAAGAGGTATTTGGATGATTGCTTTATACTTTGGAAAGACAGCATTGGCAAATTCCTCGACTTCAAAATAATGCTTAACAATATTAATAGCAACATACAATTCACCATGGAACACAGCAGTAAACAACTCTCTTTTCTTGACATCCTAATTAAAATAGTGAATAACCACATCGAAACAGACATCTTCTAAAAACCCACAGATTGTAAACAATAACTATTATTTAACTGATGCCATCCCAAACAGAAAAATTAATATACCTTATAATCTAGTGACAAGAATTTTTACCAGTTTCGGACACCTATACTCGTAAACGAAGACTCCCTGAACTCAGATAAATAATAATCAAAAGGCATTACCCAATATCATTAATAAATGATGGAATTAAACAAGCTAAGGAAATAGATATACTAACATTAAGGGAAGTCAACCGAAATACTAAACCAGACTTTAAAATACTCCCATACATCGAAATCATTGAAAAAATATTAGGCAGCGCAAGAATATTTATAACAGAACCAAAAGTGAAAAAATGTGGTCGACCTAACTGTGGTAGTTGCCCCCGACTTTTGGAGGGTTCAGAGTTCCACTTTAATCTAGGTGAAATATTTAAGATTAAATTAAATTTCACTTGTGCCTCGGAAAATCTAATCTATACCATTACATGCTTAGGGTGCGGTAATAATTATATTCGCCAAACAGGAATATCACTCCGTCGAAGAACCATTCTCCACAAAGAACAAATCCGCCACCCACAAAACAGACAGATACTGGTGGGTGGACACATAGAATGGTGTGCGGGGAATCTTAATCCTAATTTCCTAATTTTTCCTTCCTATCAATGTTCACAGAACACCTCAATACAACAAAGAATGAATAAAGAGTCAACTTTCATGAATAAATATCTTCCACAACTAAATATGGACACATAACATAATACAGAACACTACTAACCTTTTCAATTAATACCACTAACCCCATACATCTCATACACCATTCACATTACAGATCTATATCTACCCGCATTACACCAAATCCAGCACTACTTACCTCCATTACACATAATCTTTTAACTCAGGGACTAGTAGACCTGACACCGTTCAGTAATCGGTGTGCATTCAAAGCAATGATTAGTAACATTACGAAACCAGTATGCTTTTGAATCTCTATAACCATTCACAATAATGACTTTTATTCCTTTTATTCCTACTCAGTTTATCTAATCGTATATATCTATCGCTACTTTTCATAAAAAGCCTTTACTTTGTTTTGATTTCCAATGTGCATTTTCACTTATTTTTCTTCTTACATTCCCCCAAAATTTTCACGTATAGTTGCTATCTTTGTAACATATTTCTATTGTATTTCACTTTACGTGAGATTGAAGATGCCACAAACACCAAACGGTTTCATAATGTTACTAATCATGGCTTTGAATGCACACCGATTACTGAAGGTGTCAGGCCTACTAGTCCCTGAGCTAAAAGATTATGTGTAAGGAAGGTAAGTAGTTCTGGATTTGGTGCAATTAGGGTAGATATAGATCTGTAATGTGAATGGTGTATGAGATGTATGGGGGTTAGTGGTATTAATTGAAAAGATTAGTAGTTTTCTATATTATGTGTTCATATTTAGTTGTGGAAGATATTTATTGATGAAAGTTGCCTCTTTATTTATTCTTTGTTGTATTGAGGTGTTCTGTGAACATTGATAGTAGGGAAAAATTAGGAAATTAGGATTAAGATTCCTTGCACACCTTTCTATGTGTCCACTTACCGGTATCTGTCTGTATTATTGTGGGTATCGGATTTGTCCATTGTGGAGAATGATTCTTCGACGGAGTAATGCTCCAGTTCGACCAATATAATTATTACCACACCCTAAGTATATATATATATATATATATATA
>JARUKP010000716.1:0-10778 GCA_029874955.1 Octopus insularis | reverse complement strand
AGCTGATGAAGGAAATATTCTCTATGTGGCCTGTTTGTTTTCTGTGCTCTGTTTATGTTCTGTTTTTCATTTTGTCCTCGTTTTTTTTTGTGACGTCCTGTATCCAGATATGCATCTGTATATAAATGTAGATGTAGGTATGTACATACATGTGCGTATTTATGCATATACTCACATATTATTCGTATTATATACATATTAAACTGCGTGACTTTTCGATGAGAGGCCGATACAGAAAATTAAGAAACAAGTGCTAAACACTGTCATAATACACACACACACACACACACACACACACACACACACACACACAAAAAAAATTCTTCGTTGTGGATTTCCAGCAATCCAGTGACTAACATAGTAAAAGAATTAAACGATGTTAGAAGATAGTTGCTTCCGTGTTTCATGTTCACACTTATTATTCCGAGTATTTACAGTGGAAAAAGAAACTTGTTTATTTTCTTTTACTCACATTGCGTCTGTGAATGCCTGAGATTGTGTATGTTTGTGGCTACGCGTTTATGTGCGTACACGAGTGTTCGTGGTTCTGTACAACAACGTGCCTATGCAATATATTATAAATAAACATATATAATATATAGGCATAGGAGTGTGTGGTAAGTAGCTTTCTTACGAACCACGTGGTTCCGGGTTCAGTTCCACTGCGTAGCACCTTGGATAGGTGTATTCTACTATAGCCTTGGGCCGAGCAAAGCCATATGTGTGTGTGTGTGTGTGTGTGTGTGTGTGTGTGTGTATATGTGTGTGTGTGTGTGTGTGTGTGTGTTTACGTCCGTAACCTAGCGGTTCGGCAAAATAGACCGATAGAATAAGTACTAGGCTTACAAAGAATAAGTCCTGGGGTTGATTTGTTTAACCAAAGGGAGTGCTCCAGCATGGCCACAGTCAACTGACTGAAACAAAAGAGTAAAAGAGTAAATATGTATACAATAACCAGGTTTTTTTAATCCAAGGGAAACAACTCTAACTTAATGGAATCTAGTTATTTCCCTTGTTCCAAAAATTTCTTGCTGTATCAGTTTTTCTGTCAAATATCATACGAATCACACCTTACCATCTAAAAAAAAAAACCAAAAAAAAAAAAAGATAAAAAAAAACTCCAGAAAAGCAGAAAAAAAAAAGAATGAAAATAAAAACGGTATGAATTATTGATTAATGCGTCCTTGTTATGTATAAGAAAAGGAAAATAGGATAGAATAACCACGACTGGGTGGTCTTTGATCATAAGCTTGCTAAATGAGAAGTGATCAGAGGTTAAACAACAGCAAGTAACAAAAAGAATCAGACAAGTTTTATAAGTTGTCTTCTTTGAGGCACTCGAGTCACATATTCATTGCTTCAGATATGCTCGGCTTTTCGTTTGAGACCATACTTGGTTCGTCGGCATACATGGACTATATTGTATGGAAGGCAATATCACAATTTGTGTTTATCATTTTTCTTCCTTAGTAATACGAACGTCGGCTTAAACGTTCATTGGCTGACCAAGATACCCTCATTGAATGTGACGAAATGAGGCTTAATTTTCAACATAATACCCCTTGCGGCCCACACACGTCTTCCATCGGTGTTTCAATTTTTGTATCCCACTGGTCAAGAAGCTTTCGTTTTGTTGCTCAAAAAATTCATAGACAGCGAATATGACGTCACCGTAACTGCGATACTGGTTCCTAGCCAAGTATTTTTCCTGTTGAGGAGCGGGGCTAAATCAGGAGACAGGGAGGGTGATCAACCAGTTCAAGCCACAGATACGCACAGCAACCGCTGAAACCAAGGACTTGTGTGCGGATGAACCAAAAGCTCTTTCGTCAGCTTTCCTGGGCATTTGGTCCGATAGTTTTCCGTTACGGCCGCAGCAAATAGGCATAATGATCTCCATTGATGGTGTGATTCTCTTGAAGATAGTGAATAAAAAAAATACCTTTTGCATCTCAAAAAACTGTGGCCATCAACGTCCCTGCTGATGAAACAACCTTGACCTTCTTTGCAGCAGGTGAGGAGGGGTGTTTCCACTACATGGATAGTCTCTTTGTGTCTAACTCAAAGTGATGAACCAAACAATCATTCTGAATTAGAAAACTTTTTCGGAAACCAGCTGGATCTGCGTCGAACAATGTCAGGTTTTCCCGTGTTGTGATCAGCCAGGTTCGCTTTTGATCAGGTGTCACCCACCGAACAGAAACCTTCTTGCCAACTTCATTGTGCAGAACATCTACGACTCTCTTATGGGATATACTAATAGCATTGGCTATATGATTTATGGTCAATTGCCTGTCATGCATCACCATGTAATGATCAAGATGAAAATTTTCCTTGGTGGTTGTACTTGTAGGACGTCTAGACCTTGGGTCATTTTCAAAACTTCCTAAATTCAGCTGCCCACTTTTGTACTGTCGATAAAGCTGGAATGTAGAAACCATGTCAGGATGAATATCCTAGGAGCACAGACTCTTTTTCTGGGGGTATTTGATAACATGACGATGTCAATTCTTTTTCCATTTTCAAGAGTTGTCGTTACTACTTACAATGCTATTATTAATAAGAAAAGTTGAAATAAATGCGAGCAAGATATCGCAGCTCTAACGTCAACCTTTGATAGTTAATCTATGAACTTTTCAGACAACATCTGTACTTACTTGTGCAATAAAACTAGAACAGAAATGTAAACATAGATCAGTAAAAGTGGTTCTTAACCTAGGTGGTAGCGCCATCATGTGTAGCTCCGAAGGAACTAACAAACGTTAAGAAGGAGCGTTATGGTGGCGCTGTGTGTTAAAAAGGCTGGAGATTTTTCTTACAATTAAGATATTTGTATCAGTTACAATACTTAAACGTATTCAGAAAGAAAAAAAGAACAAAACATTTTTTTAGCCTTAGACTATGAGGATGTCGTGTTATCAGAGATCATAAAAATAACTGATAATTAATTATGGCCCAATATAATTTCATTAATTGAGTCCTTGAAGGCGGCGAGCTGGCAGAGTCGTTGGCTCGTCGGCAAAATGCTTAGCAGCATTTAGTCAGTCTTTTCATTCTGAAAACTTCCACTGACGCCTCTGCGCAAATGTAGCTTTTGTTTGGTGGCATAGTGTGTCGTATGCGAATTACACAGGGTGACCTCTTTATGTTCATGTATCTATTGAAAGTATGCTACGCACAAGAAGAGCGGGGTGGCCAATGTGGCTACTGCACAGGGCAGCCAAAACCCCCCACACTGCCAATATTTTGTATTGTTTATTTTTGCGAAACATGGTGAAGGGCCATTCCATCAAAGCGGGCGCTAGGTTCTAAAGGAGTTGAAAACCCTTGATTTAAATTAAGCTCCAGGATGATGGTAACATTGCTTTAGAATATTATATTCCAGAACGGAAAGCAGAAATGATTCTCGGAATTTCTTAAGATATCAGTGTGGTATTTATTTAGATAGGTAATCAGAAAATTAGGTAATTAAAGACCCTTCAAATTGGTGAAATTGATACAAAGAATACCCAGCTTGAACTTCTGCAGATCAATGTTTGTTGGAAAAAAAAAACATGGTTGGTAACGGGACAGAGTAGAGATGATATAACCTGAGTATTTATAGTAGAATGGAATCTTCCAAAAGAAAAATCCTCAAGGAGTAAATGATGAGGTTAAACCAAATGGTATATTTGACCTAACTATCAAAGTGTTATTCTTTCCTGTTACTCAAACATTTACTGCTGATATATAATGTAAATGGTTAAATTGAATCGAAAATGAGGTTTATTTTGAAATATTTCAATCAGAAACGACTAGGTGGAATGTATCCGCGATATTCGCAGGTCAAAGTGGTCAAGTTGAAGCAGCTTTCTCAGGCTGAATTACAGCTCCCAATCCAGTACCCTTAGCAGCTGAAAGCCAGAGAAAAAAAAATGTTCCTATCGGTTGACATCACCGCTACCATAGCTGTGATGAAGACAACGGTTTTCTCTTTTGATGGAAGCATATACAATGGTTAATTTCCCTACAGATAATGTCTGCTTTGTACTTAGAACCTTTCATGTCAGCGAGGGTAGCACGTAATATCCGGAGATTTTGACAGCTGTTAAAGATCTGATCAGACTCCTCACAAACAAAACGAGTAACGTGGTATTACTAGCTAATCTGAGAAAAGTAAACCGGGTGGCTATAGAGGAACGTCGGAGAAAACATAAGTCAAATTTTGTTCGATGGGACTCAGTTTACCAAAGCACAGTCCATAAAATTTAGCGTTTCATTGCTTCCTTTCACTTAAGTAGGGTCTTTGCTATCGTATCCCAACGATTCTGTTAGCTGACTCTTCCTTAATCCGCACCAGTACTCTAGTTCAAATCATCACCCTTCTGTCCTTCTCTTGCAGCATGTCATTAAGTGTTGTACTGTTATTCAGGTCTCCTCCATGAAGCACAGCACTCACCAGAATTCTGTACTTAAGCTGCGACTCCCCACATGTGTGGGATCCACACCCTCTGTTACATTTCATTTCCGTCTGGTCCTGAGAATCTTTTCGATCACAAGACTCGGACTTGCAGAATCATTCCACTATGGATCATCAGAAATTCCTTCTTCAGGCTCTTAATAAGTAGCTTTAACTTGTTATGCCTATACTACTTAGGCATTGAGGTCACTTTTGCAAGAGCCTGACAACCTTCCTCTCAAAACCTTTTATCATAGTTATCGCGATTTCATAGGCCAACACTGGCTAAAGAATGAAGTAAATTCAAACCATGAACTTATCCTTATTTGTCTAATGAATGTAGCCAGGATTCCGACTTGTGGTTCATCGCCAAAGGGAATTTTGTGCAATCAAACAGCTTAGCAGAATCTTCAATGATTTCTTGGTAAACGATTGCGTCTCTTTGCAGCCACATACGAAGCAGAACTTACTGCTGAGCTTCCCTTTCTTCAGTTTAAAAGATCTAAACTTAACCGGCTTGAAGCTCATGTGAGTTTAGTTGATCTGTTCTTCGAGGCCTTTCAGGATCATTCTACTTTCATCCCCAGCTCAGATGTTGAGTCATGCCTAAAAGTCCTGATATAGTGTTGCCTGACAAAATTTAATGTGCGATCCTGTGAACTGTATCTCGGTTGACTTTAGCTGCACGTTCAAAGCAAATGAAAATGAAAGTATCACTGAAATGGTGCTTCCATTGACATTTCCATACATCAGATTGTGTCATTTGATGTAATAGAGCCAACAGTCTTTCAGACAACGCATGTTAAAGTAGTACAAAATGAGAGCTTTGAACCTGTTTGTGACATACTGCTACTGGCACTCCGTCGGTTACGACGACGAGGATCCGAGTTCATATGATCAGCGGAACAGCTTGTTCGTGAGATTAACATGCAAGTGGCTGAGTACTCCACAAACACGAGTGCCCTTAACGTAGTTTTCAGGGAAATTCAGCTTTATAGTTCAAAAATTTTTTAACATACATTTATAATTTCTTCAAAGTAATATGACTGTTTTTTAATAAAGTGATGGAAAACCCCCAAAAAACTGGACACAGTCTTGCACTTCATCAATCATTATAATATAGATATCACATTATCGTACGTTTGTAGACGAATTGTATATTTAAAGGCATCTGAATTGATGTGACTAAATTGTTAGAGTGCTGGACGAGCTGCCTTGCAGTCCTTGCTCGGCATTTTGCATTCTGAATAAGATCGTGGCGTGTGAATTGAGAGATTTGCATGTCTGGGTCCATAAATTGGAGAGGAATTTTCCATAACTTCAAATGACATACCGAAACATCGGGTTTATACTAGCGTACAAGTTACTATTCTTTGTAGATTCTTAAGTCATGCGTTTGTGTAGGTTTCTTCGTGATATCAGTTACTTAAAGTAGAAATTAAGAAATTTTCTTCAATGGAAACGCAAATATTTTATATGCATAACCGCTGATACATCGAGAAGCATTTTATTAATGATATTTTCCGGTAAAAATAAGTTAGTGGAGTGACAGAAGCGATAATGTTCCGGGGTATATGCATAGTGAGTATTTACCTGTTGTTTAGCCCAGGCCAAATCTGATCAAACAGACTTATAAGCGAAAGCATTCTAATTGTGAACATCCTGTCTTTAAGAACGTATATGACTATATTACTTAAGGTTTCTATTTCTATTTAGAAAATTACTATTTGTAAATCTCACAACGAGAGATAGTCAGCAACAGTACTTCGGAGTAAAGATTATTAGCCAACATAACATGGCTGTCCTAGTTTAGGACGAATGTTGCTGTAATTTAGCCCCACGAGACATCGTCTCCAGCTGGCTATACGACACGATCTGTGTCCTTATATTTTCAAACAAGGGAATCTAGCACCTACACCAAGCTCAAAACAATATCTGTGTATCGTGATTTCCGGGTTATTTCCCTTCATCACGATACACAGATACTGCCATACTATGTTGGCAAATAATCTTTAGTCTTTTTCTATTGTTGACGTGATAGGACGAATCAAGGGAAATTTCACTGCTACTTTTAGAAGATCGAGCGACTACTTAGAGGTCCCCCTATAGTCCCAGTACAGTTGCGTACAGCTAAATCATTTTGTTCTCTGGGTTCAACATCCGGATTTTCATGACTAATTGGAGGTGTGATTAGCATCTATAATGCTTGATGTCTTCACTACGCTGTTCTGATTTATGCGGAAATCATTGTCGTCAAAAGTAGAAACATCTATATTGTTAAATAAATAGCAAGGATTTGTACATAAAATTGATTTTGCAATATAAGAGACTGTAACATGTCACTTCTTCTGGTTGAACCCAAGTTTGTTTTCTCTCCAATTAGAAGGTTTTTCATAAGTAATAACAAGGTCTTTCAAAATAAGTGATGTCGTTATAAAAAAACTAATCAGTGACGTTCAACAGCAATACAACAAATTCATTGCTGGATGTTAGTAAAACTTTAATCAACTAAAAGTCGTTGATTGCTAATTGGTCAAACTTTAATGAAGTTAAATATACCTTTAGCGAAATAGTTACACAACCACAGAGCAAGAGAAGAACGCAGTCATGCGTTACAATAGACTTCATTGAATATCAACCGATGTGAGCGATCTATTTGCAAATAATTCAAAAATGGAAAGAGACACAAATTCGTTCTTTCGAAATCTCTCATCCACATGCAATTACACAAGCAGCATTAATATGAATATTGCATTCCTATTACTCCGTTATTTTCTTTGTACACTAGCTCTCATGATTACAGAGTCAAAGCCACAACAAACTGATTTTCCGACACTATTCTGTAGATTCCTTTTTGTGGAATCGTTGTGTTTCCTTTCAAACATATGTTTTAAAAAAGGTGATAATTTGAAAACGATAAACGATAGATTACCCGTTTTTCACTTAGGAGACTTTCATCATTTTACAATTATTCATATTATTGAAAAATCAAGAAAAAAAAAACAAAACAAAACAAAATAAAACAAAGCAATATGATAGTAAATGATCTTGTCATCATCTAAAGCAAGTTCAAATATAAATACAGCAGATAAGATTGAAATATTTACACTATATATATATATAGAGTAAAATTAATAATTTATAATTTTACCAAGTATTTCGGTATGTTAAAAGAACTGCTATCGGTAAACTTATGGAAAAATTTATAATTATAAAATTGCTGTGTATATATATTTAATATATGATTTTAAGTCAATAACGGTACAACACTTGTAAGCAATTCGCCTACACAATATCTGTGGACAGAAACAAAGTTAATAATTGTACGTACGTATCGATTGTTTTTGATATCATCTTTAAGAACTATGTACCACCTTTAACTATGCAGAAACAAATTGCATATAAACCCAAATCGGACATTAAATTGCTGATGAGTTAACAGTATTTCGCTGCATTTTGTAAGTCATAGATAAATACATGTCCATATATGCATACACTATACACGCGCGCACATACACACACACACACACACACACACACACACACACACACACACACACACATCTACATATATACTTAAGTATTAGAGGGTGAAAGTATGTCTGTCTGTATTTATATATGGGTGTATGTGGGTTTCACGCAACAAGGAATGATTCAGGTACTAGCCAAGTGTATGGCTTACCAACCATATTAGAAACAAGCAAATATAACTCATTGAAATATAGTCCGCAAGAGATTCTGGACTTCTCTGGATTAGCTTCTTATATAAATGCTTGACGATCTGTACTTCGACTAGAAAATGTCAAATTTAGCGTTGAAATTTATCAGGTTCAATCTACCAAGTGTAATCATGCGTCAGTACAAGCCGGCAGATTTTTTTTCATTTTTATTTTTTCCCGTGATGTACACTGTTACAAGTCGCTCGAATTCCATTATAGAATATCAGCGCTATCCCTCGATTAGTATGGTGATCAACATGACGTTTAACACCAAATGTCCTTTTCAATACTGGTCAGAAGGACAAAGAGTGAAATACCATTAACTAGTGGGATGAAGTTTCATGCCATTTTCTGATTAGTTGCTAATTTGAAATTTTATGGACGAGGTAGCGTAGAGCTGACGTTTCGATTTTTGAGACTGCTATTATCTTTCGACTAAATATACTATATTTTGTTTCTGTAGGCTTTAATCTTTTGGATAAAACGTCACTAATTCTCCCGAATCACCCAATGGCTATTGCTGCATTTCGTCTTTGGCAGTGCTATATGTGGCAGTATTATCAATGATACAAAATATTACTTCTATCTATGAAAACGATTTGCACAAATGATTAGTAATATTCCAATATTCCAAAATTAGTCTCTGTGTTACTGTTCCTTGTGAGAATAAGACGTCGATCAAAGTTGATGCTAAGAACTCAACGCAGTTAGTAAACTGTTGGTTAGAAGAAAGTCATTCACACTTGTAACTTTCACCTGTAATGGTGAAATGCCTTAGTTCTAGATACAATGCCCAAGTGAATCCAGTGATATTTCATTTAATTAATAGCGAGTCAATACTCATCAACGGAAACAAGAGACGTAGATGTGTTGATGCTGTTCTGGCGCCACACTCTTAACTAAGAAATTGTCCATGTATGAGTAGATGAATGGTAGGTCCCTCGAATTCCCAACAATAAACCGTTAGAATTGTTGCACAGTGTGGCCTAAATCCATACAGCGTCGAATACAATGAGAAAGCCCAAAAAGTGTCATTACTCCTGATTGCAGCATAAACTCAGATTTCGTTAAAGGCTTGTTGTAAATTAATCTTGGAAAAGTTTTGCTTCCTCTCCATTTTCGTTGCGAATAGGGTACCGATTAGGAAAAGTAAATCCGTTGAGTGCTCTATAATCTCAATAAAGCCAGCAATTATCGGGTTTCTCTGGAATCATATGGACGGAATGATGCCCAACAGCTATCAAATGGCTCCACAAAGACGAAATCCAGTACATGGGCAAAATTTATCTTTGCTATTTTCAGCTTAACACATGCAAGCTGTCAAGAACGAGCAGTTATTTAAAGCATAATCATTTATATATGATAGAATACATCGCACTTGAGTCAATTCTGGTACCATGAAATACACCTAAGTAATTATCGATCATCGAATGGATCTTAGGCTGTTCGATCGTGTGACTGAGTGCGTCTGAAAGTGCGTCTACGCCCACGTTTAACTTAGCTCACATTTAACTCAAGTCTTTTCGTGTGAGTTAGACGATTATGGCTTCGTTATATAACATCAAGAGCTGTTTCATTCCATGTTTCTGCGCTATTGCAAAAGAGGTAACCATTTTGCAAAGATTAAAACATTGCGTTGGTGCACAGAGAAGACAACTAATGTAATAATTATATTTGCATGTGTACAATGGATTATTTCTACATTTTCCCAGTTGTAATTTAGAGATTTGATGGTCAACACAGCGAAATTATAATTATTAAAGTAACATAAGAACAGTGATTTCAGGAAATTCAAAGACAAAAGTTCACAGTAATAGAAACAATAGTTCATCTCTTATACCAAATATATATAAGATATGAACTACTTACAACTCATAAACATTTGTATATATTATATATGTACATTTAATGTACACATGTAATATATACAAATGTTTATGAGTTGTAAGTAAATGGCATGTGTCAAATTTAACTGAAAATGTGAAAGCGTAAAAAATGGTTTAAAAAAATGAATTGTGTATATCATATATGTTGTGTTATGTGCTGTCACTACACAGGTTTCATGTAAATGTTATATACTTGTACCATGGAAATATTTATATATGTCTATTATGATGTAAAAAAAATAACACATTTCTAACAAACAGAAAACTGAGAGGGAAAAGCGATACTGCATTGATCCCTTTCTGTATTCCTTAACGGCTTTCAAATAACACGCAATAGCTGGCGATAATTAACCATCTCAAGAATATAATCTCTTATATTAGAACAATTCATTTTCAGACCGGTCCATCTTGGGAGTGGATAATTTAATTTCTTCTTCACAGAAATAGTACGCATGTAAATTCGAGTTCAAGTCTTTGTTGTTAAAAAATTAATTGACATACAGTTTAATTGAAAAAAATTTGCCGGCGTGGCTGTGTTAAGAAGCTTGCTTCCCAATCACATAGTTCTGGGTTCAGTCCCACAGTGTGGTACATTGAGCAAGTGTCTTTTACTATAGACTCTGGCCGACTAAAGCCTTTTCAGTGGATTTGATAGACGGAAACTGAAAGACGCCCGTCTTATATATATATATATATATATATATATATATATATATATATATATATATATTTAGT